>VCAZ01000004.1:3390000-3500000 GCA_005784505.1 Bagarius yarrelli | reverse complement strand
AGCTAGGAACCTGAAAAAAAGAAATAAAAATTCAGCTCATTTTTTTTGTATCACATGACACGACAGCTTCAAAAATATATCAGGGAACGTAAATATGCCTAGATTATCCATACTTGTCTTTTAAGAAGTTAAGGTGCTTCTGCGATTCCTCTTTTTCTTTTGATTTCATTGTGAGAACAGATCTAACGGAGAGAAAATAGATATTCAAACACTGAAAATGAACAGACCTAGTAATTCGTTTTAATAAAAGGTCACATGGATGCTCACAGTATTGACAAACTCAGCATGTTGTCGAGGACCTTGATGGAGGGCTTGTCCAACGGTTTCCATTTCTCTTGACCTTTCACCTTTCTAAGATGCGCAGGTGCTGAGTCATGACCAGAGAAACACAAGAACAACTCGTTAACTGAGATATCAAGCAATGGTATTTAAATGAGTTAGATTTACATGAGCATTTGGGGGTTAAGGGCCTTGCTCAGGGATCCAGCAGTGGGAACTTGGTGGTGCTAAAAACTGAGCCCTGATCTTCCAATTAGCAGTTTAACACCTTAAACAATGCGCTACCACCAGTTACATGTCTATGTAAGTCTATGTGTTCAGTAGCACTGTGATTTACATGCATGTTAATGTCACTTTTACATTCTGCGCATTTCAAATTGTTAATAACTGTAACACATCATGCTACTGCATGCAACGTGTCGGCGTACTGCACATCTCCTTTTCTTATTATTTCTATGCATTTGATTTTTTTTGGTCTAAAAGAAGTGACCAGGTTTCCAATACTAGGGAAAAAGTGTAAATGATATTCAATGATCGCAGGGAATTATTCGGGGCAGTGCTGGCTCAAATGGTTAAAACGCTGTGTTGTTGATCTGGGGACCAGGAAGACCTGGGCTCAAGCCCCACCACCACCAGCCTGAGTTGTTGATCTGAAGACCAAGAAGACCTGGGCTCAAGCCCCACCACCACCACCAACCTGAGCTGTTGATCTAAAGACCAGGAAGACCTGGGTTTAAGCCCCACCAACAGTTGGCTCCTTGAGCAAGGCTCCTTGGGCAAGACCCCTAACCCTTCCTGCTCCAAGGGCGTTGGACCCTGCGCTCTGACCCCAACCTACTAATATGGGATATGCAAAGAAACAAATTTTACTCTGCTGTAAAAAGTACATGTGACCAACGAAGGCATTTACATCTAAAAATCGAACCACCTTCCTCCACACACGAAGGGGGACGTCTAGACTACACACCCATGGGAGCAAGTGGAAGAGACCATTCTGTATGAATCTGTATGATAAATTGTTTAATTCTTTAGATTATAGTCTGTCATAATTTAAGCCATAAAATGATTGCAACATATTAATATAATAAACAACCAAATGACTGCAATTATTAACATAACAGCTTGTCGATTGGCATAACCTGCTCATAAGGCTAGGACATTTCCATTTTTCCCCCCAAAAATCTTAACAGTATGATGTATTCACCCATAAATATCACCTCAAGACATGACACTGTTAACAGTTCTGTGAACATTAATTTTAACGAACGTCTTCGTAAAACAAATAAAACGGCGTGCGCGTAAAAAAATGCGCTGTTCTTCTGTTATCTTTAATGGTTGTCAGGTGTGTTATTGGCAGCGCCAAACTATAGATACATAAAAGCGTAACAGCCACATCAGCACTGATGTTTTTCACGTCAATAATCACACAAATTATTTAATATACTATAATAACATTAGAAATCGCGTCTTTTCCTAATTGTATATTGCAAATAGCATCAAATCTTACAGTCTCTTTAACTTCACGGTTTGCACACAGACTAAATTCCTCCAAACTGTAGATCTGTTATGCAATTTACAATGTTTTTGTGTTCTGTTTTCCAGGAAATATAGCTTACAACATAACATATTTATATGTAAACATGCCTGTACCCAACTTCATGCTTTCAGAGAAACAGGATGGTTAATATGCAAGTTTCTCATCAGCCATGCCAAATGCCCAGAGGCTGTTTTTACCTCCTGCTGCCTCATATACCATTTATATAACATTTACAGCATTTGGCAGACACCCTTATCCAGAGCGACGTACATTTATCTCTTTTATACAACTGAGTTATTAGGCGTTAGGGGCCTTACTCAGGGGGCCAATAGTGGTAGCTTGGTGGATAAAAAATGTTAAAAGTCTTTTAAAAATGTTTAATAATGATAGGTAAAAATGCATTATTTATAGTGTCTGGACAAAACTTTTGTTGGTGCCTTCCTGTTCTTCTGTACATGTACCTTGCACAATGACAATAAAATCTAATCTAATCTAAGGAAATGTTTATTCATTTTTTTTTTACACAATTTAATCCAAACATTAAAACCTTCCCCCCCATTTTTCTTTCCTTTTAGATAATTATCGCTCTCAACCAAAATCTCGAAGACTTCTAGAAGACTCCTCCAATCCAATATCTCAAGTATTAAAATATTTTTAGCCAAACTGTGTGAAGTTATTCATTTCTTCACTTATTATTTGGTTTGGGACTTAATTTTACTGCACAAATCACTGCGTCAGTGTGGTGTGTCATGTAGGCCATCAATCTGTGGCACTGCTAAAGTTATAAAAACCAGGATTCCTTTAGCTCCTCTGATTCTTTATGTTGAGGTCTTGATGTCTCGGTTTGGTTTTCTTCAGACTCGGGGCCCATGATTTCCAATCAAAATGCTAAATTTACTTTTATAAAGAGGACTTTGGACCACTGGGGTATTTCTCAATTTCCTCTTCCTCTTCCAATCCTTAAAAAGGGTATCAATGATTGAGATCAGCAGCCTTCCTTATAATTGTGGTAGTGTGAACTGAACTAATAGACATAAAAATAACCCAGATTCCTTACAGTAAAAACCCTAAACACACAGAATACCATTAGTACTATTTAATTATATAGGCCTTTGTAACATAAACAGATGTAAACAAAATGTATTGTTTTTATAAAACCAGGAAACGTGTGCAGATGTGGCCAGTTCTCCAAACTCACCGTGTTCCCTTGCTGCATCTTTTGCTCTCTCATCACCAGGCAATGGTTTCTAAAGTACAGAGAAACTCCAAGTTACCCCGATATTCACGATAACAATATTTGTAAACAGAAAATAAACCTTGGCTCGAATAAAAATAATGACTTAGTTTTACTTGTTGTGAGTTTTTCTTTTCTCCTCCTGCGCTTTTAGGACGCTGAGTTGATGCCCTTGATGAACCTCGAGCCGGCTTCATTTTGTGTAAAAAAAAAACAACCCTTCACACAAATGTTTTATAACTTGTTATAAAGGACTTAAAAACATACAGTTTATAAGATTTAAGTTTGTATGTGGTGTTTATAAGGACTGCATTGATAAATGCTAGCTATCCTGATAAAAACAAGGTTAGCTAAATACAAGTCATAATGCTAAATATATATATATACCTAATGTCGAACGAAATATACTTTATCATATATTTTATAATGGATTATACATTTGTAATTTAATTTTACAGCTTAAATATATAACCCTAATTTTCTCCGAGAATCTTCGCTGATTCTGTTGACCTATTTACCAGTTTTCGCGGTTTCCTTTTTAAAGTTTGTGCGCATGCGCAAACACTAACCGTACGCCTCCGGAAGCCATAATAATAATGTCACTATAATAGTAACAGCACAATACTATAATATAGTATAATTGTAATTTAAAAAATAAATAAATAGCAATGGACACTGTGTAGTTGTTTAAAAACAACTGTTAGCGCTATAAGAATGTAGTTAATTGAATGCATAATTTATTGCTAGATTAATTTAATTCTTTTTGTATCATTCATTCATTCATTCATTCATTCATTCATCTTTAATACCGGCTTATTTTCTTATTCTGGGTCACAGGGATCTCCTGGAGTCTATCCCAGCCGTTTCTGAAAGGGCAAAAGGCGGGAGGGGTACACCCTGGACAGGTCGCCAGTCCATCCCAGGGCTACAAACACACTTTCACTCACTCCTATTGGCAATTTAGATTTACCAATCAATCCCCTATACATGTTTTTGGACTGTGGGAGGAAACCGAAGAAAACCCACGTAAGCATGGGGAGAACATACAAACTTCACACAGAAAGACCCCTGGATCGACCCCTGGGCCTTCTTGCTGTAAGGCAACAGTGCTAACTACTAAGCTTTTTCTTTGCATTAAAAAGCTTTATATTTTTTAGGTTTAGCCCATTTTCTTATAAGGCTACAAGCAGGTCTTGATATTTCTCGTATTTTTTGGTCTTTGGCACGAACCCCTATCCAATACCCTAACTGAGTCACACAGTTTGCTTAACAGTAACAGATCATATATCAAATCTTCTCAAAAGGTCTGATTTTTTATCTTTCTTATATATCTGAATACATGTGGTGAAATTTTCTTCTCCGCAACACGAAACATTGAGAAATCGGCACAAGCGTGCCTATTCTTGCATGAAAACGCAGCTGAATAGAGAGTTTTTCCTCTTTATCCTATATGCAATCTCAACAAAACATTTTAAGGTTAACAAAGTGGAACAATTTCCCGGTTTCTCTATCTCACTGTCTGGGTTTTTAAAAGCTTTAAGAATGAGTAAATATCATCAATCAACAACAGGAATTAAACACCTCATAAGCCGAAATACACTTACAGCGTTTCGCAGATGTTCAAATCCAAAACAACTTTTATGTATGTCTTTTTTTTTAAATTTATTTATTTTTTTTTTTAAATCAGACTGAGCTCACAGGCTCAGCAGGAGCAGTTTGGTGGTGCTGAGAATTGAAGCCCACAATCTTCAATCAACACATTAACCACTGGGATGAGAAGCTTTGTCACACATCTAAAACCCACATACAAAAAAACAGCATCCTGTGAAATAGAATCTCAAAAACAAAAAAAAAACTTTGTTCCACTTTGCTTTGTGCTTTTAAGGTCATCTTATAACACACCCATTTAAAGATAAAATTATTTTATCTTATATGCATATTTTTATTTTTTATACAAAATGGTTTAGGAAAATTGACCCTTTGGTTACCTTTTACTTTTATTATTTTAAATAATAAGCACAATCCCTAACAATTATAATTAGATGTTTAATAGCCTATAGTGTAACAGGACCTATAGCTAGAATAACTGGTTTGTTCAATCATTACCTATTTGGACTTTTAACATATACATACAACTTCTAGACACTTCGCAAGTAATAAAGCTAAATAAACTAATTTATGCTTTACCTGATAGTTTGTCTGCAGAACATTTTATGCATGGAATACAAATTGCCTATTTATTTTATACCATTTACCTCTTTTATATAACTAAAGCAATTGGGGGTTAAGAGCCTTGCTCAAGGGCCCAACAGTGGCAACATGGTGGTGCTGGTAATCGAATACCAATTTTCCAGGTATCAGTCCAACACCTTATCCCCATCATCCAGAATACCTTTTATACCATGTTCTCAAAAGTATATATGGTTTTTAACCCATAAGAATATATACATTTTTTCTGGATAACAAATTCTAAAATCTTAGACTTCCTGTCAGTATTTTTCATTGCAAACATTTCCAAAAACCAAACAAAAAAAAATGATGCTAGTATAACAAAGTTTCATGAAAATTTGTGCTAAATATATTTTATTACATCAGTAAATATAACTGAACTGTGTCAGAAAAGACTTTATGGCTGATTTTATTCTACGCACATAAACACAATAAAAATCAGTTTTTCTATAACTTGTGGATCGGGTGTGAGATTTTAATTCACCTTCCTGAAAGATTGAGCAAGAAAAAAAAAGAGGTTTAGTGAGAAAGCCTGCTTTAATATCTAATACATTGTAAAACACTTTACACAGTATGGGATAACGGCTGGTTTTCTGTTCTCTTATTTGTCTGACCCTGAAATAACCGCACTGCTGAATGACAATAATAATAATAATATCAGTCTTTTCACTCGAGAGCGATTCTAATCTAACACAGGATGTGATGTGTAAAAAAAGTTGTCACAATATTCTTTCGCACGCTCTATTTTTTTCCAGCCTATGCTCTGAGTTCAGACTCTGTCCGGATTGAAGAACTTTCCGGTGTAGCGGCCATGATTGTGGAGGTCAAACGGGCTGATGACTTTACGGATGCCCAGCATGTTAGACCTGGCTATTCTCTTGAAGGTCCAAGGGTTCTGGTTGTTTGCCTCCCTCTCGGCCTGCTCCTGCTGCATTACAGCCAGACTCTCTTTGCTCACCACCTGTTTGAGAACACAGGATTTATGAAGAAACAAGTATTCTGCAAAAAAAATAGTTTCTATCATTATTATTTGTAATGTTGTGAACAGTTTATAAAATATTTAAACCAGCTCATCTGGTACCAACAAGAAGCTCAAATCACAGAGATTATACATATTTTACTGACTGAAAAAAAAGAGAGAAAACTATACAGATAACCGATAATTAAGTCCTTCTCATGGTCGATTCCAATACAGACACCAATAATCACTGAACTTTTAATATTATAATTTTCATATAATCCCTGCAGTTTGTACAATCAGGAGTATATAAAAATCTAAGATACACTGATGAAACCTGATATTTTAGTAGTTTTTTGGCCAAAATTAGCAAACAGCAGTCCTGACTCTTCAAATGTGGCAACCTGGCAAACACCGGGGGGCGGGACCCACCGGAAAACCCGGAAACAACCTGGCAACACTGGGCGGGACCCCGTAACAACCTGGCAACACTGGGCGGGACCTCGTAACAACCTGGCAACACTGGGCGGGACCGTAACAACCTGGCAACACTGGGCGGGACCCCGGAAACGACACCTGGCAACACCGGCGGGACCCCGGAAACGACCTGGCAACACCGGGGGGGGACCCCGGAAACGACCTGGCAACACCGGGCGGGACCCCCGGAAACGGGACCTGGGCAACACCGGGCGGGACCCCGGAAACACCGGGCGGGACCTGGCAACACGGGACTGGCGGGCGGGACCCGGAACGACCTGGCAAACACCGGGCGGGACCCCGGAAACGACCTGGCAACACCGGGCGGGACCCCGGAAACAACCCTGCAACACACCGGGCGCGGACCCCGGAAAACAACCTGGCAACACTGGGCGGGACCCGGCAACAACCTGGCAACACTGGGCGGGACCCGGCAACAACCTGGCAACACTGGGCGGGGGACCCCGGAAACAACCTGGCAACACCGTGCGTTGGCCCGGAACAACGGCAAAACCGGGCGGGACCCCGGAACAAAACCTGGCAACACTGGGCGGGACCCCGTAACAACCTGGCAACACTGGGCGGGACCCCGGAACAACCTGGCAACACTGGGCGGGACCTCGTAACAACCTGGCAACACTGGGCGGGACCCGCCAACAACCTGGCAACACTGACTGCAGTCACAAGCCGATGAATCTCAGATAAATCAGACCGATTGATTTAATGGCAAGATTATTTATTAGATCTAGTTATTGGATTTATTTTATAAAAATTATGAAATTTTCACCCATCTCTCCCAATAATTTATCTGTTTGATAAGTATCGTACAGCCCTATTTTATACACACACACATTAAAGTAAGTGCACATATTGAATGAATTTATAAACTCAGTAATAATTATCCTGGTAGCCTTTAGTAAAATCACTGATTCTTCACTTACACAAACAACAATAAAGAGAGATGGTGATGGCCAAGAGAGAAGACGTGCCTACTGCCCAGTATGGCCAGGTTGGGATTAGCATTTTTACAATCATGGTATTTCTAAATTGTGATCTTTGTTAATTGTTTAATAGAAGTTCTGTGGTAAAATCGCTCTAGGATGCCTCTGGATTCAGAAGAATTGCATTTGGACAGCGAGGGAAAAATGATTTGATCCCCTGCTGATTTAGTAGATTTGTCGGCTGACAAAGAAATAATCAGTCTATAATTTGTTATTTTAATTGCTGTGCTATTTTATCAGTGATGGAGTGACCTAGGTTTAAATCTACTTGTATTATTCAATAGATAGATATACAGTTAGACAGACAGACGGGAGATAGATAGAGATAGATAGATATAGACAGATAGATAGATAGAGATAGATAGATAGATAGATACATAGATAGATAGATAGGTAGATAACAGATCGATAGAGAGAGATAGATAGACAGACAGACGGAGAGATAGATAGACAGACAGACGGAGAGATAGACAGACAGACAGACGAGGATAGACAGACAGAGAGATAGACAGACAGACAGACAGAGAGATAGACAGACAGACAGACAGAGAGATAGACAGACAGACAGACAGACAGACAGACAGACAGACAGACAGACAGACAGACAGATGACAGACAGACAGACAGATAGACAGACGACAGACAGACAGACAGACAAAACTCTCTACACATTTCCTAGAAGAAAACTGACAGAAAAGACAGTTAAAAGCGAACCTTGGCCGGGAAAGGCAGCTTCTTTGCCACTTCTTTAAGCACAGACTCCACTTCCCCGAGTTCAAGCTGACCACCGACCTCTACAATCAACCGGCCGCACTTCACCGGTGTAACATAGTGGTCGACGGCACCTTTGCCTCCACCCATGCGCTGCCCAAGGCTTTTCCGAGTAATGGGCTTGTAAGGAGCGTTAATCCGCCAACGGGCAAAGGCGGTGCGTGCGTCCATTCGCCGATTAATCGTTAGCCTCATCATCTCCATATGACCCCAGTGCAGATATCCTCCACCCAAGGCCTGAAGAGAACAGAAGGGTTTAAAAATCAGATACTGAAGACACCTTTACCTAAATGACTACTATTAATTTAACTTTAACACATTATATGACCCAAAACCATCATATCCATATGTTGAACATCCTATTCCAGATTTATTCTCACTCTATATTAACCTCCACACGTGTAAAACTCTCCGCTAAATTGTGTTGCATGACTGCGGGTCGTTTCATTTCCGTTTAAGGGGTCACAATGGTATTAATAAGATGTTGAGGTGAGGAGGTCTGGGGTTTAGTCAGTGTTCCAGTTCATCCCAAAGGTGTTTAGTGGGGTTGAGTCAGACTCAGGGTTCTGTACAGGACATTACAGGTCTTCCACTTCAATGGAGTTTGTGCACATTGTGGGACATTGTCATGCTGGGACAGTGTTTGAGTTTCTTAGTCCCAGTCGGGAAAAAATGTAATACATTACATGTGCATAAACTTTTGTCTATATAGTGTTTGTTTAGGATTACAAGAAAATACATCGGAAATAAACGGTTTTGATAAAATTGTGGATTATTATTAAGATTTACTTGGAGTTTCTTACTTTTATTTTTGATATTATATTTTAAAAAAAAAAACCAAACAACGTAATTTTTTAAAAATTAACAACGATTTTACAAGTAAAGTAGCCACACGTATGAGGAGCTATTTATTTTAAACCGCGACTAGGAGCTTCTCACCATAAAATAATGCTTAAAAATAGTTTCACGATTTTTTTGAAAAAGCTTTAACATACACAAAATGTGAGTAAGGAGATAAACAGCTTTCCCAAAATCCCACATACAATCGAAACACACATTCGTCCATCAACACGAGTCTTACACTTTATCTACATACATCATCTGTAATGATATAAAGGTTGCAACTAATTTATTGACAGACTACAATAAAAAAAAAGTGGACTGTTAATTGGAAGATCAGGGTTTTATACCCAGCAAATAAAAGTTACCACTGTTGGGCCCCTGAGAAGGGCCCTTTTAACCCCCAATTGCTCAAATGTGTAAAAGATATAAATGTAAATCACTCTGGATAAGGACATCTGCCAAATTCCATAAGTGTAAGAAAAAACAAACTGACCACAATGCCGTACTGTCCCCATTTGAAGGTGTTGGCGGAATGTTCCGGACCCTGGATGTCACGCAGCTTCTTCATCTCCTTTCTGACCTTTTTTAAATTGGGGACCCTATTAAGAAATACGAGTTTGGGCTTCTCGGGTAAAACCACATCTGGACATGGGACAGAGGAAATAAATAACGAGGATGAATGAGTTGCTGTTGTAAAAATGTTATATGTCTAAGTAGAAGTATTAACCATAATAATAATAATAATAATAATAACAACAACAACAAGAAGAAGAAGGGAAGAAGAAGGCACAAAAATACAGAGAATTCAGCTGTGTGTTGTTTAATTTTACTAATTCTCTTTCAGATGGGTTACTTTTAGACAAATACTCCAAATTCTGTGTAGTTAATGATTTGATCATTGTTATTATATGTATAAAAAGAATACCAGTGTAGTCTGGAGGAACGTCATATGTCTTCATCCCAGCAAAGAGCACCTTCACATGATGTTGCTCCAGGAGAGCTAAAGGGAAATAAAATTATGTCTTACAAAACACTTATATATACATACAGAGAGAGAGAAAGATTGAGAGGTAGAGAGAGAGATAGAGAGGGGGAGAGAGAGAGAGGGAGATAGATAGATAGATAGATAGATAGATAGATAGATAGATAGACAGACAGACTGTGTAATGAGATTTATCTATCCATCCATTTGTTTATTTACCTGGAGCTTCTAGCGTCCTGCTCTTCAGCCCGAAAACTACGCGCCTAAACAGCGAAAACATGACAGACTATAATAATAATGAGAATTTTATATAATTACATTAATATTCATCTTTTGAGCGACACAACGCTGTGATACTATCAACATGTATCCAACAAGGTCGCTGCCATCTTTTTTTACACCACTTCCGGTAAAACGTTGAAAAATGTCCGCTGAAAACCAGGGCTGTGGAAAAGAGTTCCGCTTCCACATACTGATATTTTATTTTTATTTTTAAAAAAACTTTAAGCTTTATATCAGCTACAATAACGAGTCTTGGTTCTCTCTAGCATAAGATTATATTTTTACACCTAATAATAATGAAGAAGCCGTTTTTTTCCCTGTGTCATTAAACGGAACTTTATTCCTAAGCATGATTTCTGTAGGAATAAATCTGAATTATAATGCGCGTTTCAGTCTATTATGGATTAAATTCTAAATTAAATTAACTAAATTACACAAGTCCAAATTTTAGATATTTAGACTCCAGGAAGTGACAGACTTGCTTAAATCAGCTTGCAATTAGCAATTAACTTGAATCAGGTGTGTGTGAGGATAAACCACATGACTGAGAAAATCTAGGTATCTGTTAAGTATTTGTTACTACTTAAAACATTTTGATCAAGATGTTAGAGTGTTCTTCAGTAAACGATTCGAACCCATTCGACTTCCCATATTCTTTCACTGAGGATGGCCGTCTCTGCCATGTAGACACGCTAAAACCCTACAAGTTCTTGTTCCAGCTCAAGGACGTCCATGCAACTATGAGGGAACATACCGCTCTTTGCAGCCACATTTCCCATCATGTTAACAACCTTCTCGAAAAAAAGTATAACCTGATCAAGGTGTACCTGGACAAAGGAAGACCGGACTCCCATCCCCCTGGTTTCGTCTACATGAGTCCAGAGGCTTTGAGACATCATGGGATGCTGATGGTTCTGATCCAGGATAAAGGCACTATTAGATGTGGTGTGTGGAGTTGGAAAGCTGTAGCCCATGAAGGGCTTGAGAGAGGTAGTCAGATCCCATTTGTGAGCTGGGCTTTGGGGGAATCCTGTGCTGTTTTGTTAATGAACCCCAATGAAGGTCCAATGACCCCAGAGGAGCACGTGCTCCAAGTGTGGGATCAGCTGCTGACGAATAGCAGCGCAGCGCTACTTGCAGTAGTGGCGCATGGTTACGGCGGCTTAGCGTTTGTTCATCTTCTGTCCTGTCGGTTGAACCAGATCCAACAGAGGAAATGTGCTGTGGCTTTCATCGATTCTTTACACAACCTGTGGCATCAGCCACTTGGACCTTCCGGACGTGATTGGATCAAAATCCATTCCAGTACCTGGGTACTGAGCAGCAAGCCTAAGAATCGGCTGGTAGGCTCTCTGAAAGCAGGGTGTCGGATGATGTCAGCGGGGACACAATGCCATGAGACGGCGCCTGCTGCGTGTATGGACTCGATATTCCGTTTCTTTACCAAACTCACGAAGCCTGAGGTTGTACCGACGCCCTTCGGCATTGTTACTCGAAGCAGAAGCCTCGGCACCAGGAAGATGAGCAGCACCACTGATGGGAACAATAACACATCTTGAATGAGGATACTTTGTGTGTATATATAGGATGTGATGAGGATGAGAATAGGATAAAAATTATGTCAGCAGTGAGGGCTGGGTGTAATGTTTTTTTTTGAAAATAAATAAACAATTTCACGCACATCAAGACAATTTTTTTTATAATTTATTAGATTTTATAAGTATACAGGTGGTGATTCTATACATCTAACATCATTTTTACAGATAAAAGACAAAGCAAGCATGTTTTTAAAAACTAATACAAAAGGCGTTTCCATAGGAAACAGCTAAAAATTGACTCGTTAGCCTTATAAACATCCCCAAAACATCAAACACTTTAATCTTTATGTCCTTTCGTAAGTTACCCACAAACCCAAATCTGTAGTAAAACAATACACACTTAAATCCCGTGGTAGAGCAGATCGTATTTCGGAATATTTCGTGGGTCAATTGGACTTCGCACGATCAGTTTTCCTCTCATGGCACCACGATAGATCACCTCAATAAGATCAATGAAGTCCTGCTTTGTTTTGAAGCATCCGACAAACTTGGTATGATCTGGAGACCTGGTGGGAAAATTACATAATTATAATAAATGTACAATAACCTAAAAGCACAAAAATACTGAGCAGGAAGTTTATTGGGTACTTCCTGTATCTAAACTAATATGTTAAATATAAGTTGACATGTGATCTAACAGGAACTTAAATCCAGCCATAGAAAAAGAGACCAAAACAAACAAACATCAGAAATAATCTGTCTGAGGGGCAATTTTTTTAATTCAAATTATAGAGCCTGTAATAAAAATAATCATCAAACAGCCTGTTATGTTTAGCGGTGGTCCTGTGGTGGCTTCTTTTCAGAAATAGTGGGGTTCGAGTCCCAGCACCACCATGCCACCACTGTGGGCCCCTGAGCAAGGCCCTTAACCCCTCAATTTCTCAGTTGTATAAGTAAGATAAATGTTAGTCGCTCTGGATAAGGTCGTCTGCCAAATGCTGTAAATGTAAATGGTAGAACATATTATGACAGGTGGGCTGCAGTCAGTCAGTCATCTGACTGTACAGGATGTTTACTGGAAAGAAGACTATATTTCGTTTATGTAGAAGTACGAAATCAGAAAATAATGCCTTAGATGGTTGTTGAAACTTGGATCAAATCAGTCCCTCTAATATTATATTCAATATAAAACAGTAAAATTAATCATTAACCATTACAGCATTTGGCAGACGCCCTTATCCAGAGCGACTTACTTTTATCTCATCTATACAGCTGAGCAACTGGGGGTTAAGGGCCTTGCTCAGGAGCCCAACAGTGGTAACTTGGTGATGCTGGGAATCAAACCCACAATCTCCTGGTTAGTAGTCCAACATCTTAACCACTGCAATATCATTTCCTCTAATTTGATCATTCCCTATAACGCACAGCACAAAACATGACCAGAACGCAAATGTCAATTTAACATAAAAATGGCTGCATTAAAGAATGCAAAATATTTACGTAATGTTCTGCACCAAAGCGAAGGTAAACCGTTTTACTAAATTTTACTTAATGCCACAATTTATCTGCAACAAAACACCCAAAAGATTTTTTTTAAGAATCATGAATCATGAATTTTAAAACCGGAAAGACCCACAAAATCCTGTGTTTCATGGTGAGGAAAAACGTTCTTTGATTGATTTTTTGCAGCCAGAAAATAACAGTTTAAAAGAAATTATTAAATTATGAATTATTAAAGTAATTATTAATAATTACTAATTATTAATTAATAATTTCATTATTGTTAAATTACAATTGATCGTTCATTTTTTGTAAAAAATTTCCTCTCAATTGTTTCGTTCCTTATCCTACAGTAAATGGGGTCAGAACACATGGTCATCTTTGATACAGTGCTTCTGGGGCATTAATTAATGCAAGGGTCCAATAAAGGCAACTTGGCAGTGCTGGTGCTTGAACCCTGATTTCCTGATCAACACGCCAGATTACTTACCCATAATCAACCTTCATGTGCTGCCCATTGAAGAAGAAGACGGTTGAAGGAATATAACTGATGTCAAAGTACTGGGTATAAACTGGCACCTTATCCACATCCACAAGATAGATAGACGTCATATTACTCAAGTCATGGGAGGTTTTTGCCAGCTGTGAACGACAAAGGAAAAAAAAACATGTTAAATACCCAATCCTGCGCTGCAGCGTGTCAGGCTTTTTTTTATTATCATCATCTTTTTAAATATTTATTTTTGAATTAATATAAAATTAACAATAAGGGAATACAATGTGTATAAAAACCCAAAATTATAATAACCAAAGATTTTCTACAAAAAATCAGATGGGATATGACCCATGATCTGATAAGCAGGAAAATATATATATACAGTATGATACAGTATATAGCCGGTGCAAGGAATGACATAATGGATATATACATATGAGTGTTTTGTATGTATACAGTAACATGACACAGTACACGAGTAACGAGATAGAATAGAGAGAATAATGGTAATATAGAATGGATGGAATAGAGAGAAGTGTAAGGATAGATAGTTATGGATGTATAATACAGTAAATACAGAGTAAATATGGGTGGAATATAGAGAAGTGTAAGGATAGATAGTTATCGGGATGTATAATACAGTAAATACAGAGTAAATATGGATGGCATAGAGAGAAGTGTAAGGATAGATAGTTATGGATGTGTGATACAGTAATACAGAGTAAATATGGATGGAATAGAGAGAAGTTTGTAGGATAGATAGTTTATGGATGTATATACACGAGTAAATACATTAAAGCGTTACAGAGCGTAAATATGGATAGATAGAGAGAAGTGTAAGGATAGATAGTTATGGATGAGTAATACAGTAAATACAGAGTAAATATGGATGGAATAGAGAGAAGTGTAAGGATAGATAGTTATGGATGTATGATACAGTAAATACAGAGTAAATATGGAATGGAATAGAGTAAATACCAGAAGTGTAAGGATAGATAGTTATGGATGTATAATACAGTAAATACAGAGTAAATATGGATGGAATAGAGAGAAGTGTAAGGATAGATAGTTATGGATGTTTAATAAATACAGTAAATACAGAGTAAATATGGATGGAATAGAGAGAAGTGTAAGGATAGATAGTTATGGATGTGTGATACAGTAAATACAGAGTAATATGGATGGATAGAATAGGGAGAAGTGTAAGGATAGATAGTTATGGATGTATAATACAGTAAATACAGAGTAAATATGGATAGAATAGAGAGAAGTGTAAGGATAGATAGTTATGGATGTGTGATACAGTAAATACAGAGTAAATATGGATGGAATAGAGAGAAGTGTAAGGAATAGATATAGTTATGGATGTGTGATACAGTAAATACAGAGTAAATATGGATAGAACATGGATGGATAGAGAGGAAGAAGTGTAAGGATAGATAGTATGGATGTGTGAGAGAAGTGTAAGGATAGATAGTTATGGATGTATAATACAGTAAATACAGAGTAAATATGGATAGAATAGAGAGAAGTGTAAGGATAGATAGTTATGGATGTATAATACAGTAAATACAGAGTAAATATGGATGGAATAGAGAGAAGTGTAAGGATAGATAGTTATGGATGTATAATACAGTAAATACTGAGTAAATATGGATGTGGAATATACAGAAGTGAAACGATAGATAGTTATGGATGTGTGATACAGTAAATAAATACAGAGTAAATGTGGATGTGGAATATATACAGAAGTGAAACGATAGATAGTTTATGGATGTGATACAGTAAATAAATACTGAGTAAATATGGATGTGGAATATACAGAAGTGAAACGATAGATAGTTATGGATGGTGCAAAGACGCATAATTTGTGGGGAAAATGCAATTAATTATTCTTTTAGATTGACTAGCAGATACATTTAATCCACAGTTATTAACAAATTTGGTGTAATTATTTAAGTCACCTAAATAATTCAATAATTCTGTTACAAAAGTTAAATCTTTGTTTCAGGCTGCGACACAGTAAACAGCACAACATGGTTCAAGCGAACTCCATAATTAACATTAATGTGACTTACAGTCTCGTCCAACTGCATGCAAACAGAGTCTTCATCTCGTCCGAAGCGCAACACCAGCACTTTCTCAGCCACTGATTTAATAACTTCATCTACGTCCTTCTTACACGATAATTTAGGCAAAAACAAACTCATTTTTTTTACGTGTTTTAATATCAAACCCGCACCAAAGAACGCTTCCTTATCACCACGTCGCCTTTCCAGCGCTCTGATTGGCTAGCGATTCGAACAATGTTTAACAACCAGCCAACCAATACTCAGAAGGCGGGATGTTTCTGCTGAGCGGTCTTGTTCCAAATAGTTTATAAACACTGCTATTCGTCTAGAAGTCTGCACTTAAGTAACGTCAAAAGGGATACAAATAATACTTGATTTCGAGTCCTTTATGGTGCAAGATTTAGAACACAGCCCAATCTAGGCTGAGCGGAATTCTTTAAAACGGCGAGCGCCTTTAAATGTTGTCCGTGTAGAAACAAAGCGATTGAGTATACTTTAAAAATTTTAAGCGAGTTTTTTTTTGGTACTAATATTTTTTATTTACCTATAAAGTTTGTAAAATATTATTAACTTTACGGATTAAGATTTGTTGTGCGTTGAAAATGATTAAATTATTTCGGGTGTTTTTTTGTTTCTTTACGACTGAAATAGTTGATGCAACGTGACCTAAGAAAGAGGAACGAAGCGCATGAACTCGCTTAGAGTTTGCTGTAATTAGGATAAGACCATGTATTTAGACATTTCCGTTATTAAATTACCGGAGTAATTAGCCAGCATTAGCTGTCTCTGTGTTAACTTTTTTCCCCCGCTCTCATTTATAGCCCATGATGTTTGTTAGGGTTCCCATTCAGTCTGTGCTGAGAAGGTTTTTCACTCCGGTTTCTACACTCATGAACTATTATGTCACTAATCCATCCAGATCGACCATCACCTCCACATCCTGCTCAGCTCTTAGCACAGGTCGATTTCTGAGCACTGGCTGGACTTTACAAAAAGATGCTCCTCAGCATCAACCTGATCTCGACCTGGATGTATGGAAATCGGTGATGAGATCCCAGGCATCGCAAAACGAAAAACTTAAAGAAAGTTTAGAAGAAACGTCAGCGTCTGGAGAACAACAAGAGAAGAAGGTTTCTCTGATAGAGGCGAGTCGTATGCTGGTGGACATGTGGCGACAAGCTGGGAAACAAGTTCCTGAAAACATCACAGATGAGCAACTGGAGACGTTGGCGGAAATTGGCACTAAATCCGCGAAGAAGAAGTACCTCAAGTACCTTGCTATAAAAGAGGGTCTTAAAAAGGCCAAAAGAGAGAAAAAGGACAAAAAGAAGGTCGAGAGGTTGGCTGGAATGATTAAGGAGGATGGAGAGTGTGGAGACGGGCCGGAAAACCCAGAGGAGGAAGGTGAAGGAGAAACCAATCTCAAAAACACGTATCTGTTGCAATTCTGGACTCGTTCTATGGACAGAGTAGTGAGCTGGAGAGCGGCGCAGGCCATGCGGTTCGGCCAGCCACTGGTCTTCGACATGAGCTATGATCAGCACATGATGAGACGCGAACTGGAGAACACGATCTCTCAGCTGATGGAGAGTGAAGGTTGGAACCGGCGCTCGATTGACCCCTTCCATTTACACTTCTGTAACCTCCAGCCGGACGGCACTTACCAGCGCGAGCTCCTCAAACGTTACGGCCAAGAGACGTGGGATCGTCTGTTTGTCACTGCTACCAGCCGGCATCATGTAGACATCTTTCCCCGCGAGAACCTCGTCTACCTGACCGCCGATTCTCCCAATGTCATGCGCACCTTCGACCACAGCAAGGTGTACGTCGTCGGAGCCATGGTGGACCGATCCATCCAGTCCGGCATGTCTCTGGCCAACGGCAAGCGCTTTAATCTGTCCACCGCACGCCTACCTCTAGACGAATACCTATACTGGGAGATGGGAGCCAAGAACCTGACACTGGACCAGATAATCCGCATCATGATGACGATCAAGGAGACGGGCAGCTGGGAGAAAGCTCTGGAGTTTGTGCCCAAGAGAAAGCACGACGGCTTCCATCAGCAAAGAAATAAAGAGAGACAGAAGAAAGCTGGTAAGATGTTTCGAAGGGACGTAGAAGAAAAACAAAGCCAAATATTTGTGAGTAAACAGAGACAGAAAATCCCGAACGCACGCGATGTCGTATCTACACCAGCGTTCGGGTCAGAAAACGATCCCGGACTGAGCAAACTGCGGATGGCGCTGAGGAGCAAGCTCGAACCACTCAGTCAGGTGGAGAGGAAAAGAAACTGGTTGGAGGAAGAGTAGCGTTCTAATCACGATGGAGGAACGGATCTGATTTACTGACTTCACTGATGTGATGAACAAATAAACGTTTAATTATCGATGTTAATTATACGAATTACAACGTCTAACATCCAAAAGTCTGATATTAAACGCTGCTCCTCGGAGAAAATCTCCAAACTCTGCCTGATTTTGTATTTTCACATATAGTAAATTAAAAAAATCTCAGGATGGAACATTTAATTTGGATTTATTTGAACAAAATAATTTACAGCCAAGTCATTCCCACACTTACAAAATGTCCAGATGTTTGAAATGTTTTACAAACAGATTCACTTCAGTAGGGGGAAAAAAAAAAACTTCATTAGAGCAGATTCAACATTATAATACCCTTCATAGCCAAAAGTTTGTGGACACCTTAGCAACACACCCGCATAACAGGCAAATTTTTTTGTCCAGCATAAAATTTCTATCATTTAACAGACGCCATTTATGCAACTGCTCAGGGGCCCAGCGGTGGTAGCTTGGTGGAGCTGGGAATTGAACCCATAGTCTCTGGGTTGGTAGTCCAACACCTTAACCATGAGCCACCACTTCCCCCAAACTTCAGTGTAGCTTCACAGCTGTTTAGTCTGCTTTACATTTACAGTATTTGGCAGACGTCCTTATCCAGAGGACATTTGTGTCTTTTAGAGAAAGGAGCAATTAGGGGTTAAGGACTCTGCTCGGGCCCAACGGTAGTAATTTGGTGGAGCTGAGAATTGAACCCACAACCTTTGGGTTGGTAGTCCAACACCTTAATCATGAGCTACCACCTCCCCATGACAAAACCCCTGTGTTCTAAATGTTTTAGACTGGAAGAACTCGTGTTCTGTACAGACCCCTGACTCGGCCCCCATTGGATGAACTGGAACACAGACTAAACCCCAGACCTCAACCTTAATGTTCGATCTCATTAATACTATAGTAGCTGATGGATCGAATCTCCATCATGCTTAACACTCTAGTGGAAAAATGCCACTAAATCTGGAACAGGCTGTTCAAGAAATCAATAACACGATGGCCTGGTGTCCTGATACTTTTGTCCATGTGGTGTATTTTTCCTTTAAAAAGAATCAGGGACAAAAAACCCCACCACACAGTATGAATCAGGTCGAAGCAGCAATTCAGCAAAAACATCTCGCAAATCAGCAATTTCTCCAATCGTCTCAATGTCGTATATTAACACTCGTGCAAAGACTTTGAGTTCCACAAACTGAGTCCAATGTTCCGACCACTCAGGGGTCGCCTGAGCAATAGGCCTTACTCAGAGGCCCAACAGTGGCAGCTTAGTGCTGGGAATCGAACCCCGATCCTCCAATTAGCAGTCCAACACTTTAAGCAATGCGCTACCACTTCTCCTTTCTCATCTAAAGAGAAGGTAAATTTTTTGTCGTTTTTGTCAACAGGTCAGGTAACGTTTTGTCTTCTGATACAAAAAAAAAACCACAGCAAACATTTGCATTCCTCAGGTTTCTGTATGAAAATGAAAAAAGTAAAAACTCCTTATAATTGAAAACAATTTGAATCTGCTAAACATCTCAACAGATGGTGGAAACGAAGGTTAGAAAGGGCGATAAGGCTCGGTCGATATCGGGGTGACTGACGACAGTCTTTAAATCGAAGCCCTGACAAACATCCGGCGCTCAACCTCCAAACACCAGAGTGTTTCCGTACAACTTGCGTTTCTTTGTCTCGAAGGGATGCAAACGTATGAGTAGCACAAATTTAGACTCTTAACAAAATTATTAAAATAAAATATTTGAAAACTGTAAAAAGAAACCTTAAAAAAAAAAAAAAAACCAGGAAGTGTAACAGAACGTGTAAATTTCACAGTGTGTGTAGGTGTTTCTTAACCTAATCTCTGTTTATCAAATCAGCCTGGCTGATCTAGAACAGCTGATCGATGTGTGAACGTACGTACCGGTTTTCAAATGTAACTCTGAATTTCACAAAAGGGCCTCGGATTTTGTTTATATTTACACTTTAAAAAAATTTTCTGATCAATTTATCGACCAGGGAAAAAAATTGATCATCTGATTTTGTTTGTATATTCAGAGTTATACAGTCATGTATCCTTACTGACAAAACTCCACATCTGCCCTTCGATTTCCATTAAAGGGAACAGGATTTGAGTAAATAAGGTCACACACACACACACACACACACACCAAAGTAGTTCTTTAACGCTGAGCGTGTCTTAGAGCACGAGCAGCTCTCCGCTACAGCGGTCGCAGCAGTTGAAGGTGATGTTCTCGTAGCGAGTGTACGGGTGGAAACGTCCGATGCTTTTCTTATTGGGAAGAAACGGAGACGCTGCGGATTCCGGAGTGGCCGAGTCACCCTCAGGATCCGGGCAGGAAATGGGATCCAGGATCCTGAGGACCTAAATTGTGAAATATGGATTTAAAATGTAATTGTGTATTAAAAGCGAAAGGTGAATAACATACAGACTTGGGGGACGCCTTTACCTTTTCAGCCATCTTCTCAGCCGGAGTGTTGCAGAGATCCGACACCGAGCTGCTCTTTGCACTCGTCCTGGTGCTCTTGCCCGTGTTTCCCAGCAGGTGCGAGTTGATGGAATCAGCCAGCTTGTGATTGGCCAAGGCCAGTTCGCCAACACTGCGTGGCTGGGCGCTGGGGTAGTAGGTTTGTTGTCTACCCCATTGTAGCGAGACTAGCAGCTGCTCCAGAGACCTGAAAATCACAAACAATTTAGAGATCTGATATACTTCATGTCATCCTATTGGTATGGCAAGAATAAAATGAGAAAACTGATGGATAGATATTAAACTTTGTGTAGAAAAGATCTAGAGAGTCTTGTGACACAGGGCAAGAGACAAACTGGAGCAAAATCAGACATCCATTTGCACAATTCGGACAATTTAGACATGGCATCTGTCCTACAATGCATGACACTGGACCAGGGGGAGGAAACTAGGGGTAATCAGAGGGAACCCACAAAACAGAGGAAGAAACCACACACCGATTCATGAAAGGCAACTGTCCCTTAAAGTGTAACCACTTTGGACACCCTGTTATACAGTGTCAGTACGTCTGCAGAGTGTTATACAGAGTGATAATGATTATAATAATATTCTTTTAAATACAATTAGAAAATGAACTATTTCTCATCATGGTCTCACCTGTGTGTGTGCATCATGTCCCGAGAGAACTCCTCTCTCTCCCGCAGCAGGTCCTGGATGGCCGTTTGAGCTTCACGAGTCTGGCGCTGAAGAGCAGCTCTGGAATTCGTCAACTCTTCCGCCATCACTCTACAAACACACCGGGCAAGAGGGCAGGATTGAGATCAAGAAACAAATAGTGATCAGACATCAGAATGAGAGACAGACAGGACAAGACTGGAAATGTAAAGGACTTAAACCTTCGAGAGAAAACTGAGTTAAACTGTGGGGATATTCTGTTTGACCATGAGTTTATCAGAGACAGAGGGGGAAAAGGGAAAGAGAAGGAGAGAAAAAGAGAGAGAGACAAAAAAAAGAGGAAGGAAAAGACAGGAGGAGGGCAGTAAAATGTGAGGGAGGCAAGAAGACAAATCGAGAGAGGGAAAGAGGAGAGGAAAAGAGAGGGAGAGAGAGGCAGGAGGAGGGCAGTAAAAAAGTGAGGGAGGCAAGAAGACAAATCGAGAGAGGGAAAGAAAGTGAAAGAAAAAAGGAGTCACGGACAGAAAGAAAGCGAAAGAAAGTAAGGTGAAAGGGGGACAGAAAGAGAGCGTTAGCTAGAGAGATAACGAGACAAAGAGACAGCGAAAAAATAGTGTGACAGAGTGAGAAAGAGAGGCCGCAAGACAGCAAGAGAGACACAGAGAGATAGCGAGACAGACAGCAAGAGAGAGAGACACAGCGAGAAAGAGAGCAAAAGCAAGAGAGATAGCGAGAGTAAGAGAGACAGCAAAAGAGATAGTGAGAGACACAGCGAGAGAGATACTGAGACAGATAAGGAGAGAGATAAGACAGAGAGAGAGAGAGAGAGAGAGAGAGAGAGAGAGAGAGAGAGACAGCAAATAAGATAGCGAGAGAGACACCAATACAGATTGAAAGCAAGAAAGATACGGAGAGAGATAGCAATACAAAGATCTGATGTGTTTCTACAAAAACAAGCTTAGAACCTGAACAGGAACAAGTCAAAACCATGAACTTCACACCATCTGGGAAAACCAGCGTTTAGCTTGGTGATTGGCGGAATTCAAACAACCAGTCTGATTGGTTGAAAGCTGACAGTTCGAACAAATCACATGCCCCTGAGTTTTGCACCAGATTGTTGATTTGTGGGTGTGGCGTCTAAAGCCGAGTGCCATTCGTCTACGTTTCAGCTGTTTGTCAGCTGATTTTCCCTCAAATTTTCGCCGTGGACGCCGTCTGTGTGGACAGACTGACCTGCTGGCGAGGAATTTGCTCCTCCACACGTCACACTGAATGCTCATGCGCTCCAGTTGCTCGACCGTGTGCGCCAGGTTGCGTCCCAGAACCTCGTTCTCCAGGATGAGCTGGTTCTTCTCCCGAGACAGTCGCTCAAAGTGATACTGCAAGTCGTCACCTACGGAGGCCACGAGAAGCTTCTTCAGCTCTCTGTTCACCTGCAGATGAAAAACATGCGATTAAAATCATTGTGATTACAATCGCGATAAACAATAAGGTCTAAAATCTCTAAAAAGAAATAAAACCTCAGTCTGAACACGCAGCTGGTTGGAAAGCCCCTCTTTGTCCTGCAGCAGCCTGCGCTCGGAATTCTGCAGCTTCTCCACAACGCTCTTATAGTCCTGCAGCTCAGAGGACGGTGATGGGGGACGGTCCTCACAGTGTTGGGGAGAGCCTGACCCTCTTTCATCCGTCTTGCTGTCAGAGTGCGTGCCGGCTCGAGCGCTCCGGGTGATGGCGGCACGCGGGACAACGATTCGCACGGCTTCCACCTCGGCGCAGGACTCCCTGTTTACTTTCCCCAGGTGGAGGACGCCAGGGGACACCGGGGCGGTTCTGGGACTCTGTCTGGGTGGAGACGACTTTACAGGTAGATTCAATACAGTCGTCTCTGGGTTTAGTGCAGGTTTGTCCGTCTCCATGCCATCGCCGGGGCCACGGATGAACACGACGGAGGAGCCTGATAGGAGGCAAAGCGTTAAGATTAGGATCTCGACACAGGGCAAATTTTTACAGATTGACATCATAACATCACTGACCTTTCATGATGTCAGCAGACATAGTCGGAGAAGATCCTTAAAGTGAGATAAAACAGTGAAGAATTTCACACATCAGTCTGTATGACTTGCCTTAAACCTTTGGGTGAGAAAAATAAAGAGACAAAATGTAAGAATTAAAAAATTAAAATAATTTTAAGAAATTTAAGAATCGTTGATTAAATAAGAATAATAGTTTGTTGCAGCCCTAAAAAACATTAGTGAGACCAGCTATGATGTATGGTTTAGAGACAGTGGTGAGACCAGCTATGATGTATGGTTTAGAGACAGTGGTGAGCCAGCTATGATGTATGGTTTAGAGACAGTGGTGAGACCAGCTATGATGTATGGTTTAGAGTGTTTTAGAGACAGTGGTGAGACCAGCTATGGTTTGATGACCATATGAGACAGCATGCTATGGTTTAGAGACAGTGGTGAGACTATGAGTGGTTTAGAGAGTGGTGAGACCAGCTATGATGTATGGTTTAGAGTGGTGAGACAGTGGTGAGACCAGCTATGTATGTTTAGAGACAGTGGTGACCAGCTTGATGTATGGTTTAGAGACAGTGGTGAGACCAGCTATGATGTATGGTTTAGAGACAGTGGTGAGACCACAGCAGTGGTGAGACCAGCTATGATGTATGGTTTTTGAGACCAGAGTATGACAGTGGTGAGACCAGCTATGATGTAGAGACATGGTTTTAGAGACAGTGGTGAGACCAGCTAGTTTAAGACATGAGACCAGTATGGTCTTTTGGTTTAGAGACAGTGGTGAGACCAGACCACTATGATGTATGGGTTAGAGTGTGAGACAGTGGTGAGAACCAGCTATGATGTATGGTTTAGAGACAGTGGTGAGAGCCACTGAGGTGGGTGAGACCAGCTATGATGTATGGTTTAGAGAGTGTGAGCAGCCAGTGTAGACAGTGGTGAGACAGCATGATGTATGGTTTTTGAGAGAGATGTATGGTTTAGAGACAGTGGTGAGAGCTATGATGTATGGTAGGACAGTGGTGAGACCAGCTATGATGTATGGTTTAGAGACAGTGGTGAGACCACTTATGTTATGGTTTAGGGAGACAGCTTGATATGTTTAGAGCAGTGGTGAGGTTATGATGTATGGTTTAGAGACAGTGGTGAGACCTATTGATGTCTGGTTTTAGAGCCAGTGGTTTAGCTGTAATGGTTTTAGTGGTGAGACCAGCTATGATGTATGGTTTAGAGACAGTGGTGAGACCAGCTATGATGTATGGTTTAGAGACAGTGGTGAGACCAGCTATGATGTATGGTTTAGAGACAGTGGTGAGACCAGCTATGATGTATGGTTTAGAGTCAGAGGAAGAGACAGGTAGCAAAGCTGAAGATGTTGAGGTTTTCTTTGGGAGTGATGAGGTTGCACTAGATTAGGAACGAGTTCATTTGGGGGACGGCTCATGTTAGATGTTTTGGGGAGAAAGTCAGGGAAGCCAGATTGAGGTGGTTTGGACATGTCCAGAGGAGACATAGTGAATATATTGGTAGGAGGATGTTAGAAATGAAGCTACCAGGCAGAAGGCAAAGAGGAAGAGCAAAGAGGAGGTATATGGATGCGATAAACGAGGACATGAAGTTAGCGTGTGTGAGTGAAGAGGATGTAGAGAATAAGGTTGGGTGGAGACAAATGATTCGCTGTGGCGACCCCTAAAAGGGAACAGCCGAAAGGAGAAGAAGGAAAAAAAACATTTACCCCCTTTTTCACTAATATACAAGTCTTTAATCATACCTGCATTTTTTTTTTACAAATGGTAAACATGTTGATTATTAACTACATATAAACACCGTTACAACTATGCTTTACATGTGGTATGAGTAAATATGCTGAAAATAAACTCCTAATATACACTAAGGAGGTCAATATCCTTACAAAAGGTTTATAATGAATCTGTAATGAATGAATTTAGAATGAATTGTTAAAAAAATAACAACAACTGACTCCTGAACCGAAACTGAATCATTTAGGGAAATGATTCACCGAGCTTTCTTTCAAATCATTTCAACTGTTTATTCGCAAAACATATTTTAAGTATTGTCTTATTTTAGGTCAATAAGTATTTTCTAACACGGTTGGATGATCGGAAAGCGCACAAATAATCCAGATTTATTATTAGTTAATCATTTAAACTAAAATTAATCTCGAAATGTTTGTATTAACAGTATTGAAAAATGTCTGTACCAATTTCAGTAAAAGCAAAATGTCTTTGTGACTTTAACGACTTAGATTATCTTTATATCTTCATTATATAATCTTAATTTTTAATAAAAAGCAGATTTTATTAATTATGCTGCTGATGTTGCTTTTGTTGTTATTATCGTAACTGTTTTATGACGATTTTAGATTAGATAACATAAGACACTTAAATGATTGGAAACCAAGTGAAAGGATTTTTACCACACGTCACAATCAAACCGAACATAAAATTAAACAGTATTTTTTGATTATTTTAATTAAACAAATGTCTTTAAAAGAAATCAACAACAACACAATCAATGGTTACACGTACCTCAGTATCCCGGCCCGGAAATCAACATTTTCTGACTTCTTCTCGTTGAGTTGCACTACCAACCGTGGCGTTGTTTATCGCCACCTACTGGCCGGAACTAAACACAGCCGTACCAAACAGTTTGATTTCCTTTAAGTCTAGCCACCAAGTGCACTGATTAATAGATTACAAAACTCAGTTCCACACTCCGGAGCCTTGGGTTGGTAATCCAATGCCCTTAACTATGAGCCACCACTTGCCTAAACACAAAACATTAATGTGGTACTGTAATATTTTGTATCTATTTCCATCCATCTATCTTTTGTCTATATCCAGGGATCTTTTAAAGTCCCATCTATCCCAGCTGTCAGTGGGTGAAAGGCAGGGGTCACCCTGGACAGGTCTCCAGTCCATCACAGGGCCACATACAAGCAAAGAAACTCAATCTCTCAATCTCTCAATCTCTCATCTCCACCCCCACCCCCCCCCCCCCCCCCCCCACCTATGGGCAATTTAATATCATCAATCAACCAAACATACATCTTTTAGACGGAGGGAAGCGCAGTACCCGGAGTAAAGCACGGGGAAAACATACAAACTCCACAGAAAGACCTGGGACCTTCTTTCTGATAGGCAACAGTGCTGTAACTTAGTATTAATAGCCACACAAACTATTAGATTATCAGAGAGCGCTGTACGTTTTATAAATTATATATTATATATATTTAAACACTTTGCTTTTGTTTATTTCTGATTATCCGACTCGAAACGGAACCACAATCAAAACCAGTCATGTAGGAACTGTTTTACATAGAAAGTGTTTCCTGGGGGACTCTTTAAATAAACGGACGCCAATTGTTTTACGTAAACAAGAAATTAGCGATGTTTAAAATGACCAAATAAAAAAAATGTGTGTTATAAACGCCATGGAACGCATTGTATGATCAAAGTGAGGTTTGTTTTGTCTGGAGTGTTGGATCAGAGGCTGGTGCTGTGTCTCAGACCTGAGAGTGGACTGCAATGGGAGTTCATGGCCTGTGGAAATTACTGGAGAGCACAGGGAAGCCCATCAACCCGGAAACACTCGAGGGGAAGATCCTTGCAGTGGGTATCCTTTTAACAGCTCGAATCTTGTTCTTAGATTTTTGTTCTTGTTTTACACACAATGGAGAATATCAGCTAGAATGGGGGGGGGGGTGTGTGTGTGTGTGTGTGTGTGTGTGTGTGTGTGTGTGTGTGTGTGTGTGTGTGTGTGTGTGTGTGTATAAGACAGTGGTAAGACCAGCTATGATGTATGGTTTAGAGACAGGGGTGAGACCGGCTATGATGTATGGTTTAGAGACAGTGGTGAGACCAGCTATGATGTATGGTTTAGAGACAGTGGTGAGACCAACTATGATGTATGGTTTAGAGACAGTGGTGTGAGACCCAGCTATGATGTATGGTTTAGAGACATGGTTGGTGAGACAGTGGTGAGACCAGCTATGATGTATGGTTTAGAGACAGTGGTAAGACCAGCTATGATGTATGGTTTAGAGACAGGGGTGAGACCGGCTATGATGTATGGTTTAGAGACAGTGGTGAGACCAACTATGATGTATGGTTTAGAGACAGTGGTGAGACCAGCTATGATGTATGGTTTAGAGACAGGGGTGAGACCGGCTATGATGTATGGTTTAGAGACAGTGGTGAGACCAACTATGATGTATGGTTTAGAGACAGTGGTGCTGAGGAAGAGACAGGTGGCAGAGCTGAACATGTTGAGGTTTTTTTTGGGAGTGACGAGGTTGGACAGGATTAGGAGTTCATCAGGGGGACGGCTCATGTTAGATGTTTTGGGGAGAAAGTCAGGAAAGACAGATTGAGGTGATTTGGACATGTACAGAGGAGGGATAGTGAATATATTGGTAGGAGGATGTTAGAAATGAAGCTACCAGGCAGAAGGCAAAGAGGAAGACCAAAGAGGAAGTATACGGATGCGATAAACGAGGACACGAATTTAGTGGGTGTGAGTGAAGAGGATTAGGTGGAGACAGATGATTCGCTGTGGTGACCTCAAAGGAGAAGTCCCTGATTCTTGATTTAACCTAATAACCTGTAATATACTGATACAGTCATGGTGGAAAGCTCTGCGATAGATCTGTGTGTTGTCCTTCACTGAAACTAAGAGACTCAAACACTGTTCCAGCATGACAATGTCCCTGTGCACAAACCCCCTAAACTCCATGAAGACATGCTGTGTTCTAATTGAAGCGGAAGAACTTTCATATCCTGTACAGAACCCTGGTTCCCACTCAACTCCATTTTTGAGATGAACTGGAACATCGGCTCCACCCCAGACCTCCTCACCTCAACATCAATGTCTGATCTCATTAATACTATTGTGACTTAATGATCAAATCCCTACAGTCACATGACACGAAGTCTTTCCAGAGGTGTGGAGGAAGGATGATTTAAAAAAAAAAACATCTTGAAGTGATGGTCAGGTGTCCCTATGCTTCTCTTTGGTGTATTATTTCTCCACTCCTAATAAAACATGGGGGCAATTTTCAAGAACCTAATGCCATGTGGGGCAGTGGGAGGAAACCTGTGACTGAATAAACACTAACAAAACATGACCTTTCGATTACAGCTATACGATCACAATGTAACGCATTGCTGGTTCTTATTATTTAAAAAATGTCAATGTTATGATCACAGTATGGACAAATTACCAGTATTTCTCAGATGATGACGCAGAAAATATTCCCATACATTGATGCTCACTGAATACAGACCAATCAGATCACTCAGATTATTAGGATCAATAAAGAGTTCACGCTAAACTAGAGGAACCTGATTTTAGCTATTACACAGCCTGCAGTTGGAATCAGCTTCCAAAAGAGATCAGATGTTCTAAATCAGACTAAATCTGATTTAAGTCTAAATCAGACTTAAAACACATCTATTTAGTTCTGTATTTACTGAATAATCAACGCGCAACATCCAATCATGTTATATTCTCCAATCATTTTACATTCTTAACCGTTTCATTTATTTTCATTCATTTCCTGTTTTTACTATTGTGATTTTTTTTATTATGATCATGTTAAAATGTATTATTGTAAAGCACGTTTAACTACCACTTTGTATAAAATGTGCTAAATAAATAAAGTGCCTTGATTCGTCTTTTTTTTGTTTTGTTTTTTTGTTTTTTTTCACAATCCATCCTTGACACACTTCCTCACAGATATCAGCATCTGGCTAAACCAAGCAGTTAAAGGTGTGCGGGATCGAGAAGGCAACAACGTCCACAACGCTCACCTTCTTACGCTCTTTCACCGGCTCTGCAAGTTGCTTTTCTTCCGCATCAGGCCTGTCTTCGTTTACGATGGAGACGCGCCTCTGCTCAAGAAACAGACCCTGGTGTGTATTAGTTCTGGGTCCTTTGGGTTTGTGAACTCGAGTCGGTTTCAGTAGGTCACATCTTCATTAACTTCACATCTTTATCAGAAAGAGTATTTTGGGTAAAGTTTTTCATGTTTGTTCTTCTGGGTTTTGTGTAAAACCCTGTCACTTACTGCTTTTCCACCAGAGCCGGAGCCCAGCCAAGGCTGGCACTTGTTCTAGACCGGCCCCCTTTGCACTGGTAGCGATGTCATCAACATATAAACAGAATCGGTAGCTTTTTTTTAGCATCTATCTATCTGTTTTTACTTTTTTAAGCTTTTTGACTGGTTAAACTACTTTCTAATTTTCTATATCGATCTGATGTTAAGGAAAGCATTGGTTGAATGCTGCGAAACTGAAATATTAAATTCCATATCGATTATTGTTGTTTGATTTTAAGATTTTAAAAATGGCCCCACCCAAACTGCGGTCTGTGATAAAAATCCGCCCACTGATGTCATCGATTCCCACTCATGACCCGTAAGGTTTTGGTCGGTTCGGAGCACGGTTGGAAAAGCGCCAGCCTGGCTGGTGGAAAAAGCAGTAACAAATAACACTTAACTATCCAAAAAAAACCCCACAGAGGAACCACTTAAGAACAGAGACACATTAAAGTCTAGTTTAAATTGATGAACGAAGATTTCGTTCAGGTTTTCACTTCTTTACAATAGCAAATGACAAAATGGTGGTTCCTCAGGCCATTAGAAGACAGAGAAAGGAGGAGATGGCTCTGGAGTCCAAGCAAACCCATGAGAAACTCTTAAGAACCTTTCTGAAGAGACAGGCCATCAAAGCTGCGTTGGGGGACCGCAGGTAAAAACAAAGTACAAATGTCCAGGTTTTCCGATTGTAAAGGACAAACAATAACGAAACAGTGTTGTCTTTTACAGTCAAGAGACAATTCCTAGTATTTCCTCTGTGCGAAGAGATGAAGATGAACTGTACGTTTTACCAGCACTGCCCCCTGTAGAGGAAAAAGAAAGAAGCAGGTAAGAAAACAAGGTGGTGTTTGGTATTTTTTCTTGGTAATATAGAATAGTGTATCAAAAAGTTTCGAGACAGGCCAGCAGATGGCAGCACAGTCATTGTGATTACTGGCTTGTGCTGCCATCTGTTGGCATGTCTTGAAACTTTTTGATACTCCATCGTATATATATATATATATATATATTATTTATTATATATATTATTTTTATTATATATTTATTTATTTATTTGTACACATTATTGATTTTTTTCTAATCTCCAGTTCTGAAGAAGAACCAGAAGAAGATGAAGCACAAACAAAAGAACGTTATCTTACATTTCAGGTGAGTTCAAACAGCTAAGATCTCTCAGAATTAGATCTGTTTCAGGTTTAACCCATCCAATGTTTGTCCTTAATCTGTATCATTCCATCTGTTTGTATTTTTCAGCATGAGTTTTATGAAAATCCCAATTCCATAGACATCAACTCCGAAGAGTTCCTCGTCCTGTCGCCAGAGATCAAACACGAGATCCTCAAAGACATGAAGGAGTTCAGCAAAAGAAGACGCACGCTTTATCACCAACCCCCCGAGGTAGCGCAGGCATCACATTGCAGCCACACTGTATTCTTACAGTCCTCAGTGCTGACTAGAGTTGCAAGTTTCTGGGAAACTTTCCATGGGAATAAACTGGGAATTTGCAGGTTAGCCTAAAACATGCAACGTAAATGTAGTTGAAGAAAATCTTGCAGGATCATTTTGATTTAAACCACATTTAATAGAGTTTTTGTTAAATTTGTAGCCTGCACAAACACCACTGCAGGATTATTGAGACCACACATCCACATGCAATGTTCATTCCCCTAGAACACACACACACACACACACATCATTTGCTATAATCCTGCACACAAAATAATGTAAAAAAAATCTGTCTCTGGTAAATCTTTTGGAAATTTACCGGAAATTTCCACTTCTTTGCAAATGTGCAGCTTTCTCTTCTACTCTTTTTCTCCTGCAGAGGTCAGGAGACTTCTCTCAGTATCAGATAGCAGGGCTGCTGCAGAGAAACAACCTGAACCAACGTCTAGAAGGCGTGGAGAAGGAAATCCAGGGCAGATGTGGCGCTGTTGGGGAGGAGGAGTACGGCCAGGGCGAAGAGCACAACGTAGAGTCACGCCGTCTCATATCTGAGGATTCCTCTCACTATATACTCATCAAAGGTCAGACAGTCGATCCACTTTGATTAGAGCAGCTGAGGACCTTTAAACTCCTGCAAGTCCAGTGCAGTTTAATGTCTTTGTTCTGATATTGATTTTTTCTAGAATCGATACTAGTTATTTGCATGTTTACGTGACCGATAATTGATATGCAGAACCAATATTTTTGTTTTTGATGCAATGATAACAGAACTGAACTGAATGTATAATATTGTGATTTTGCTTCCTTCCTGGAAACAAAAAACTTTCTAATATTTTTCTATGATATAAACTCTATCAATATAAATAGATTGGTCTAAAATGAAAAAATAATAAATAATAAATTTATTTGAGTTGCACAATATATTGAATTTATCGATATATATCGCAAATGTGCATATCGCAATGACTGATTTAATGCTTTAGATAATAATGTAAGTTTATAGTTTTAGCTTGATACAGAAGTTAGTTGGTTGTTAGATGTTAGGCAGGGCGGTGATGGATTGATCTGAAGACCAGAAACACCTGGGTTCAAGCCCCACCACCGCCAGCCCAAGCTGTTGATCTGAAGAACAAGAACACTTGGGTTTAAGCCCCAACGCCGGCCTTTAACCCTTCCTGCTCCAGGGGGGCTGTATCATAGCTGACCCTGTGTTATGACCCCAAAAAGTATATGTGACAAAATAAAGGCATTTACATTTTTACATTAGTTGGGATTTTGACCACCAACAGGCTGTAAAGCTTTCATAGTAAGCTAATCTGCACGGCTAGTGCTGTCGATTTAGTGCCAAAACGAAGAAGCCCCTTTAATGACATGGCAATTTTTCTGTTTTAAAACAGATGAATTCAATTCAATTTCAATTCAGATTTATTTGTGTAGCACTTTTTACAATGGTGATTGTCACAAAGCAGCTTTACACAATCGAAAGATAAAATGAAACAGAAATCAGTTTGTCACTGATGAGCAAGCCGGGGGCGACGGTGGGAAGGAAAAACTCCCTGAGATGGAAATAGGAAGAAACCTTGAGAGGAACCAGACTCAACAGAGAACCCATCCCCATTTGGGTGAAAACAGGTAGCAGGGGTTATGTGGTTACATTGTGTGTGTGTGTGTGTGTGAGAGCAACTTAAATCATAAGTCCTTAAAGAACAGCTGGCAACGTCTTTATGGCGTCCTTGGTCACCCTGGTGATGTATCATCCACTGGAGCAGGTCACAGGGAAAAGTCCAACAGGTCCGGGGTGGAGATGGGGTCTGGATCACCGGCAGCTCCGTTTTGAACGCATACAGACTGTAGCAATGTGTAAATCTCATGTGGCAACAAAGGGGAAACACTACAAATCCTTACAATAACCCCAAAAACCAGTAACAATAAGTATCAGCTGTGCTCTGCAATAAAATCCTTATCCTTACCTACAGGTGAATGTGTTTGAAAAAAAATATGTATCGCATCTCGAATATCGCATTATATAGCATGCTAATGCATATCGTGCTTATGTTTAATATTGTGCAGCTTTTTTTATCGGGTAAACAAACCGTTACAAATTTAAAACAAAAATAGTTATAATAAAAAAAAATTCTAAACTATTTAAATAAAATAAATTAATATTTCATTGAGGCCCAAAACTAACTGAGCAATTAAGGTTTTAGTGTCGCAGATGATTTGCTGATATGCTAAAGTACAAACAAGCCTCAACTTACAATGCGGTTATCTTCTAGAAAACCCATCAGAATTGAGGTCGATATAGGCAGAATCCATATAATGTGTTGATTACAGGCATGCCATCTTAGCAATTAGCTTAGCGATTATCTTCAATTCATTAAGATTAATAACTTTCAGACTAGACTACCAAATAAGACAGACTGGTGTTTCTTAAAGGAAAACGTTCAGTCGTCATGTTTTCTGTCATCATTCAGGGTCTAAAAAGAGCACAGAATCATCTGAGAGCCATCCAGCCGCAGATCCCTGGTCATGTGATCCTTGGTCAAAGAAAGGTAGACGCAAAGGAAGGCCAGAGCCGCTTTGGCGTCCAGTATCAGAAGGTATTCCCGAGGAAAATGAGCCTTCTTCTTCTTCCTCTTCATCATCAACAACTTCAAAACTAGTCATTTGTAGCGAGGAACAGCCTTCGGATGGAGCTCCTCCCTCCCCACGAACCCTTCAGGCCATTCAGGCAGCCATGATGGAGAGCAGCTCAGATGAAGACGAAGTGGCCTTGAAGAAGACTTTCCAACAGAGAAGTGAAACAAAAGATTCTCAAGATGGGGCAGGCGGGGCGTCGCCTCGTACGCTGCAGGCCATTCAGAGAGCCTTAATGGACGACGATAATGCCTCTAAAGACCTCCTTCAAATCAAGCCGAAGAAGTACGTCATTGTCAGTAGCTCTGATGATGATGCTGATGAGGCTCAGAAAGAGGGCGGAGTTTCGCCGCGGATTTTACAGGCTATGCCGAAAGCATCAGGAGAAAAGAAGTCACTTTCTGGGGTTAAGATGGTGGAGCACGTGGGTTTGGTAAGCAGTTCCGAAGAAGAGGAAATGGACAAGGTTGTTGGAGCAAAAGGCAAAGAGGTTGAACCTGCTGCGGGTAATCAGCAAATAGAGCAGGAAAAAGATGCGCCAAATACAGATTTCTCTTTCTCGGGTCTACAGTCTGATAAAGACGCTTCACTAAAAGATCATGAAGCAAGTTTTAAAACTAATTTTCCAGTGGAAGAAAGTTTGAGCCTGAACCTATCGGAGGAGAAAAATGGGCAAGTCATTGTAGATCGTGAAGAGGAGGACAGCAGCTCTGAAGGTATGTGTGATTGTCTTCGTGCAGTTCTTTCTTAAAGGTTCTTTAAATCTTTTAAAATAAAGGTTTGTGTGTCTCCGTTTTTAAGAGGCAGCTGAAACTGAAACCAAATGGGTAGCGCAGTAATTCTTTTTTTAATACAAAATGAGAGATGTTACACATACAGCTCAAGCCTACATCATATTCCTCATTCCAACCTCTAATGAGTCTGCACAAAAAGTATTTTACATCATTAAAAACATCGCTAAAAGTCCCCTGCGCACCCTTGCACACGTTCTATAGCTCTGATGTTGCTAGTTCTCAGATCAGGTCTCTTGCACTCTTCTATGACTACAAAAAACTTTTTTTTGATTGTTTATTGCACTTTTAAACTATTTATCTAGTTACTATAGATTCATTATATGCATTGTCTTCAGATTGGAGGTGTAAAGTCAAGATTCAAGCTAGTTTATTAAGTGTTTATTGTCATTAGCACATTGAGGAAAGAAAGTTTTTCTGTACAGTAGATTGACAATGTGCAAATGAATGCGACTGTGATATTAATAATGGTGACTTTGTGAGACTATATAATAGCAACAGTAAACGTTATCATTGTGCAATATGAGGTAGGTGTGATTTTACAGATGTCCTTTGGCTATTTGTTGAAATAGTCTGATAGCTGAGGGCAAAAAAGGAGTCCCTTAATCTGAAGGTCCTGCATTTCACACTACTGTACATGTTCCTGTAAGCGATGTATTTGATGTATTTCATATAAAAATGCTGGAAATAATGTCAGCACAGCATAAAAAAATATTGAGGTTATAAAACCAAATCTCGAACTTTTATTCTGATCCTTAAATGCTGAATTCTGGACAAGTAAAAAAGGCCTTTTTCGATTAAAAAAACATCAGTACCAAAATATCAGTGCCTTTACATGCACATTTTATTACGATTAATATATTTGGTACTAAATGTCTATTCCGAACTGGTGTTTACATGTGCCGAGCTTTCACACCCATCTGTCACATTTCCTGTGTCTTTCGTCCTGTTAAGATGAGCTGCGTTGTTTAATTATGTTAGTTACAGCTGTTGTGTTGCTCTTAAGTACAAGTGAACACTCACACAGCGCATTTCCTGTAAAGTGAAACTGATTAATAATATCACAATGACATCACAATAAAATCGAAACAGATTGACAGTTATATGCTGTTATAACCTTCCTATAACCAAGAGTAACATTTAAGAGTTGGATCCACGTACACGTCAATCTGTAATCAATTAGAGAAACAGGTTTATTATCTATAAAAAAAAAAAAATAAAAAAAACACCAAATCGTCTGTTTTTTAAAACAATAAATTGTACTTTTTTTTTTTATTATCTACAATATTTATTAATTAAAATAGAAGCATGTCGCAACAACCTTTTTGGGAAGTCTTTTATTCCGATTAATGTGTTTTCATGGAGCATTTTTTAAAAATCCAATTGGACGTTTAAACCAATTGGATAAGGACTATAATGCCCCATGGAAACAGGGTTAAATACTTGAAGGTTCACTGTTAAAATTCACAATTTTGTAAATAAACTTTTTTTTTTGACACAAATATTTAATCATTAATGTAAAAAAAAAAGTTTACTGAAGGTTTTTACCAAATTTACTTAAGGAAGGAAAGGGAGATAAACATGATATTCCTGAGCTGGACAATTATTGCATCACAAAATACAACAGCCAATCATGTTCCAGTATGCAAATACAGACCTGGTAGATTCACTAGAATCTACAGAAATGCACATTTTTTCTGTTTTTTAAAAAGAGACACTTTTTGTAGTTTGTGTTATGATTTTTTTTTTTTTTTTTGTCAGAAGGATTTATCGAAGTTTCAGAAGGAGAAGAGGCGTCTGAAATGGATGAGCCAGTAACCAAATCAGATGAAGAATTTTCAGAAGGCGGTAATAAAGAAGAGATGTTGGGAAGCGATAAAGAGGCGAGCCAAGAGGAAGATTCATGTGACAAAACTGGGTCATTAAACAACTCGCAAATGGAAGAGAAAGAAGCGGAAAACTTTCCAGAAGAAACCGCTGTAGCTGCACCCAGTGAATGGCACAATATCGACATGGTATGTTTTAAGGTGATTTTTATTCCATCATACTGCATGTATTCTTCGTTCAGGACCTTAAATTAGCGGTTCTCAACCTGTTTTAAACAAACGCCCCTTAAAATCAAGTTGAAACCTCCCTTACTGCCCCCCCATACCCCAACCCACATCCCATGCCTGCAAACTGGATGTTTTCTGCCTCATATAATCAGACCGTCATTTGTAATGAGTGACACTTATTGCATTTTTAGAATAAATAAAAATAGGAAATATTGTTTAAAATCATAAAAATAAAAACTCAGATTACCTTAGAATATTTTTTTTAATTTTTTTTTTTACTACATTTCCTTGAAGTCTAATGTGCAACTTTGCAAATTCCCAGTTTATTTATATCCTGTTAGATCACATATTCCTATTAATTCCTATGGAAAATATTCAAAATTTCCAATAATGTCTAAAATTTTGCAACCCTATGTATGAAGTGTGTGGTGTGTGTGGGTGTGTGTGTGTGTGTGTGTGTGTGTGTGTGTGTGTGTGTGTGTGTGTGTCAGTTCAATTCTAGCAATATAGGGGTCTGTTGGTTTTTGGTGAAGAAAGTGTTGCACAGGCTGATTGTAAAAAATAAATAAATAAATAAATGTTAGGGTAACTTTTTTTTAGACGGCAGGAGTGTGAGGAGTGTGTATAAGGGGTGTGTATCAAGGGGGTTCATCCACAATGCTGTTGGTCCTACAGATGCAGCTTGTGGTATAAATGTTCATGATTGGGGGAGAAGAGACTCAGATGAAATAGGACTGATTAAGCATTTTCTACATATGGTGTGTGTGTGTGTGTGTGTGTGTGTGTTTGTGTGTGTGTTTGTCATGCAGGAGGAGCTGGTAGAGTTGGAGAAAAGTCTACAGGCCGAGCAAAGCAGCTTGCGCGGACAACAGCAGCAACAGCAGCGCGGCGCGGCTACAGTTACAGGACAGATGTGCCAAGAAAGCCAGGTGTGAACTTTAAATCATGATTAAACTGAAGCCGTGTGGGTTTTTCACAATGTTTCACAATAGAATAGTTTTTAAAAGTATTAGATTTCATCCTTTTACACAATCAATATTCTTTTTACCACTTAAAGGGTTAAAGAGCAATGAAATATGAATATCTTTCATATAATAATTTATAGTTTATATGAAAAATAGGGATTCTTCCCGCATATGGCAACCGATTATATGTTGTAAAGCTGCCAGGGTGCAGTCATAATGTGGTTATGTACGTATTCATTCATGCATCTTCTATACCCACTTATTACCTATTTCGGGGTCACAGGGATCTGCTGGAGTAACCCCATGCAAGCACATGGAGAACTTGCAAACTCCACACAGAAAGGCATACAAACCCGGGCTGTGAGGCAACAGTGCTAACCACTAAGCCACTGTGCTGCCTATTATGTGTGTATTAGTTACCGTATTTCCACTACAATATATCGCCCTATCCATATAAGTATCCATATCTGTTATTTTAAACATCTTATTCTAGATTTAAGTCTCATTATTACACATGGTTTTCCACTACATTATAGAGTATATTCCAACTCAGATACAATAATATTAGTGAGATCAGACACTAATGTTGGATGAGGAAGTCTGGGGTTTAGTCTGTGTTCCAGTTCATCCCAAAGGTGTTCATTATGAGTTGAGTCAGAGTCAGGGTTCTGTACAGGAAATGAGAGTTCTTCTACTTCAACCAGAACACAGCATGTCTTCATGGAGATTAAGGGTTTTGTGCACAGGGACATTGTTTGAGTCTCTTAGTTTCAGTATGGAATAATGTTAAGCTACAACATACAAAGACATTCTAGACTACCTATTTTAGCATCTGGTTGCCATTACTTGGTTTAAATTGCTGGTGTTATTGTAGTTCTATGTGTGTATGTGGAGGTGTGTGCGTTACTTGGATAGGCATCCAACTCTGTGCAAGCTGGAATGACATTCGCTAGCTTCTTTCACAACAAACACAATATTGTGACATCAGCATTTATCTTTAACCCTGCCGTGATAACATGCTACTAATGGAAACCCTAGACCTTATTTACCGCTCATATCACATACCGTATGGCTAGTATTTCTTTACTTTTCCTTGGCTATTGTGGTGAGAAATGCTTTGAAGCTTAAGAGTCAAAAGGTAAAAAAACGTTCATGATACCTTCACGAACTAGTTGGTTAATATTCTGTAGAATGAACAGCATTCAAATGGACAAACAGAACCACATCATATTTGACATAGAGAGTGAAATCCAAAGTTATGGCAGCGTCCAAAAATAGTCAAAGTTTTCGATTTCCACCAAGAAACAATTAATTTATACTATAAAGTTAATAGTGGTTGCAAGTCAAGAAGAAATTAGTTTTCTGACATTTATTGTGTTTTTTTCTTTGATATATAAAAGCACAAGGTCTTTAGTGGTAGCTCTGTGGTTCTGGTGTTGAACTGGTGGTTAAAAGATCATGGGTTCAATTCCCAGTAACACCAAGCTGCTCAACTGCTCAGCTGTGAAATGAGATTGAATGTAAGATGCTGTAGATAGAAGCATCTGCCAAAAGGTCAGAAGTGTAAAAGTAAATTAATCCCTTTTATTATTAGACTTGAATTATTAGGATTGTTCTGGTGGCTCTGGGCTACTAGGCCCAACTCCACCAAGCTGCCACTTTTAGGGTTGCAAAAATCCAGGAATTCCAGGAAAACTTTCCATGAGATTTAATAGGGATCATCTAGGAATTATCAAAATCCCAGGTAAATCTATAACAGGGAACTAAACTGTAGGTGGAAAAAAATTTTGCAGCACAATCTTGGTTAAAAGAACCAGATCCTTTCCCCAAGCCCTCTGTTTTATGTGAAGGGGAGGGGTGTCTCGATTCTCTTTTGGTTAAAGACATAGGGGTAGGTAGGGCCAGATTTCACTTTTAAACAAAATTTTCAATATGGCTGCCCAAACGACGAAGGGGATTCACATATAGATATTTCTTTGGCATTGATAAGGAATTTAACCACCAATAATCATCTGTTTTATTACATTTAATGCTGTGTTCATATTTTATGTTCTTTAAAGAAACGTTTTTTCAATAATAAATAAAGTTTGCTAACCTTTCACTGCTGCACGGCAGACCCACAGCATATTTTTGAGCCTGCTAACATTACCTGATGACTTGACCAGAATACCGTGTCAGAAATAAGTGGCCTGGAATTAGCTTTTTACTGCACATATGATAATGTGTAGTGGTGGGCTCATGGTTAAGGTGCTGGACTAACAACCCGAAGATTGTGGGTTCGATTCCCAGTTCCACCAAGCCATCACTGTTGGGCCCCTGAGTAAGGCCCTTAACCCTCGATTGCTCAGTTGTATAAATGAGATAAATGTGCGTCGCTCTGGATAAGAGCGTCTGCCAAAAGCTGTAAATGTAAATGTGTACTGGTGTAGTAGTGGTGTCCCAGGGAAATATTTTTATCCCTACCCCTTGTCAAGGATAGGTGTTGAATGGAATGCAGGACTATTAAGGCCACATCTCCACATGCACTGTTTACTACTCCAGAAAAAAATTATGCAAGTTCCCATGATTTCACCCCTTTTGCAACCCTACCACCTTTAGGCGCTCAAAAATATTGTATCACGACTGCCCTGGTGCTCTGATCCCAATTACCTAACAAGCTGCAATTTTTGAATAAAATAAAATTCACTGTTTTGTTATTATATATGATTTACAAAGGCTGTCAATGATGGCACATTTTTTGGGCACGGTGTAGCTCTGTGGTTATGCAGTTGGGCCCCGTTACCAGAAGATATTAAGTTTAATTCCCAGGGCCACCGAGCTGCCACTACTGCTTACAGAGCAAAACCCATAACCGTTAACCCTTAACCGCTTGGAAGTATAAATTAGTATAAATGTAAGTTGCTCTGAATAAGGGTGCCTTTTAAATGAATCCAAGTAGAAGTAAATTTTAATAAATAAATCTGACTGAACTTTTATCCTGTGTTTGCTTGGATCAGGAGCTCTTGCGGTTGTTCGGAGTTCCTTTTATCGTTGCCCCGATGGAAGCCGAAGCTCAGTGTGCAACTTTGGACAGGACAGACCAGACGCACGGCACAATCACTGATGACAGTGACGTCTGGCTGTTCGGAGGACGACACGTCTACAAAAACTTCTTCAACAGCAACAAATACGTGGAACATTACCAGTATTTGGATATTCAAAACCAGCTTGGTGAGGATTACTGTTAGTCTCACTCTTCATGTTGTTCTGGTTATTGACCCATTTTTAAAAGGTTTTATATTAAAATCAGGGTTTTTTTTTTTACAGATTATGTAATTGTTGGAATTAGTTTTTATAGTTTAAGTAACTGCTTAAAATTAACATGGTGTAACCCAAAATTGGGCGATTTATTTTTATAACAGTTTTATAAACAATTCATTTAGGACAAACGTTGCATGGTTGACATGAAGACAAATTTAGGGCTGAGGACCAACAATTAACCTTTATATTTTATTTACTGTTTCAAAAAAAATATTTGGGTATTTGTTGTTTAAGCAATATTTATCAAGGTGCACAAAAGTCTTTGTTTCTTGTGGTTGATGGCAGAAAAGAAAAAAGAGATGGGGAGGCAAAGGATTAGCAGGTAAATATGTATGAAAAAAGTGGTGCAGGATATGTATGAAAAAAACATAACAGTGGTGAGGTGTACAGTTAGTTATAAAGAGGAGTTTAAAGTACAGTTGCATCAGGGTTCGACTCCGAGCCCCCAGTTGTTTACAGAGAAGGTCAGACAGGATGCTTCTTAAGAAATGATGCAGATTGTAATCTGTAGTTAGAAAGGATCTGTAGCAGAAAGCAGGTGGAGGTGAAGATTTATAGAAGAATCTAGAGGGTGTGAGTGAAGAGAATGTAGAGGACAGGGCTAGATGCTAGATGGAGGGAGATATTTTTCTGTGTTGACCCCTGAGGGGGACCGGACGAAAGGATGAAAAAGAAAAAGGTTTATGCTGTAATCTAGTACTCAAGAACATAGTAAGTCTTTTTCAAATGACTGAGATTGATTAAGATTATGACAAAGATTATTGTGCCTCGTGGTAGACATTAAGATAAAGTTAACTGTATAACTATTAGACTGTATGTGGTTATACAGACAATTGTTTATTTCTATAGATCTATATTTATTTATTAATTTCAAGACCGTATGTGGCAAATTATAAGAAATGTAACGTTACTCTATCCTCATGTAGGACTGGACAGGGCTAAACTGATCAATCTGGCCTATCTACTGGGTAGTGATTACACCGAGGGGATCCCAGGAGTCGGATATGTTACAGGCATGGAAATTCTCAACGAGTTCCCTGGGCCTGGTTTAGAACCTCTCAGTCAGTTCAGGTCAGACATTTTAAAAGTGTATAGAAAACATACTTTTCTTGTGAAAGATGAACTGTAAGTAGATAACTATACAGCATTTCACTGCTAATACATACTGCAAACACATGAATGTGATGTGAAAAATAAAACACTCTTGTCCTCTGGCTGCTGCAGTAACTGGTGGAACGAAGTTCAAACCAAAAAGAAGCTGGCTGCTGATCCTAAGGACACAAAGGTGAAGAAAAAGCTGAGAAGTTTGACTCTTCATCCAGGTTTTCCCAATCCTGTCGTCGCTGAGGCCTACCTCCAGCCCACTGTTGACCAATCAGAGGGCTCATTTTGCTGGGGCCACCCACAGCTGGATCTACTCAAAGAATATCCTTCAAATGCTTTGCTAATAGATCTGGTGGTGCTAATAGACGGTGACTCACAAAGCCTCTACCAGTAATGAAATAAACATACATACAGTAACTTCCAATATGGCATCATTAGCAATCCTAATAAAAATGCCACAAAATTTAGCAAGTAAGATATTGATTCTAGTTATATTTATTAGATAATTTATGTAAGAATTAAATTTTAAATTTTATTCTATTTAATTGGCAGGTAATTTCTGCTTATAATTAATGGCAAAATAATCTGCTATTAGACAAAGTAAATGTAAAGATTAAAAATAGTAACATACAGTATGCTAGTACATTCGGGTTTATTAATCATATTTAAGATATACTTAATATATTTAAATTTCTATGATTAATTTAAAAATTGGTAAATTACATGCAATAGTATAAACCTTTATTGTTCAAATCGTAATTTTCTCTAAAAAATGTATTGTCTGGTTCAATTCCGGCTCAGGTTCAATCGGGTCCCACCTCTCTCTATCTCCCCTATTTCATCCCTCTGTTCTATTAATAAAGGCAAAAAAATTCCCCAAAAATATCTTAATAATTTTAACGCCTAATTAATATTTTAATTAAAATGCATTTTTAAATTTCTTAAGGAAAAAAATAGTATTTTTCATTTACTCTTAAACCTTTTTCCTGTGTGCAACAAAAAGTTAGGTCATAAACACGTAACATCCCTTTATAATCCTTTCATGATAGAAAGAACCCCAAAAAAAACAGGACCTTTTTTTTGGATACTGCAGTGGGTTATAAACAGAGAGGGGAATAAGATATACACGGTTAAAAAATTTTTCTTGTTATTTCTTATAAATCTAATGCAAGATTATCCTTTGTTCTGCTTGTTTTCTAACTCCCACTGCTGATTACCTGGTTCAGGTGTGTTCAGTCAATCATAACCTGGAACATCCATTTCAAATGAGGGTGGTGTGGGGAAAGATCTGAGGATTTGGTATCTCCTACTCTCTGTAATGATAAGCCACAGTTGGTCTCCTTATATTTTACATTTCTGGCATTTGGCAGATCCCCCCTATCCAGGGCGACTTATATTTGTAGACCTTTCAAACCAACTGAGCAGTTTAGGGTTAAAAGCCTTGCTCAGAGGCTCAGCAGTGGCAGCTTGGTGGTAATTGTTGGTGCCGGGAAGTGAACTTCGTGCACTGTGCTGCCACTTTTCTTGCTTCCACTGAAATCCATCAAAAACCATTCCAGTCTCCAGGATTTGAATGGCATTAAAATCTGTGGTATTAATTAAAACATGTACCAACCTAAAAATATCAAGCAGTTTATTGGGTCCATCATGAAAGAATAAAAGGAGATTAGTCACATATATATTACTACACAGGGAAATACCTTTCCTTCGCATAGCCCAGGTTGAGGTTAAAGCGCAGGGTCAGTCATGACATGGCCCCACCGGAGCAGGTAGGGTTAAGAGCCTTCCTTCGGGTCCCAAAAGTATCAGCTTAGCGAAAGGGTCATGAACGTCTATCCTCTAAACCACAATTTAAAGCCTTTACCATGCTACTGCCTGCTACTGCCCCAGCGAACCAAGATTGCATGTCCCATGACCCCAATGTTGGACATTACAGGCAAAAGTTTAAAGCTGTTATTCTCTGCAAGACTAGTGTCAAATAATAATAATAATAATAAACATTTTTATATGTTACCATTTTTAAAAAAATAAAACAGTATAATACTTGCTGCATGCTACATTTTTTCAATGAACTATTTTACTGTATAGTATGTACCTATACAGTTTCAGGTGTGGCCTTTTGTTCCTTAACAAGTCTTACGTTTTGTTATAGTCGATTTGGTTGGAACAGCAGAAAGACCGAAGAAACCCTTCAGCCGGTCTTAAAACAGCTCAGCACTCAACAGGTAAAGACATCCTGCAGTATCGAATCTATAGATTGCAATCTCAGCAATGAGATTCAGTTTAGAACTGAATCAGAACCTACTTTATTCACCAAACGTCAAGTCAAGAAGATTTTATTGTCATTTCAACAATATCTACAGTAGCTGGTGCGGAACACAGTGAAATGAAACGGTTGTCTTCAGGAAAACACTATGGTCATGGATACACCAGCATAAGTTTAACCTTGTGTCTGTGTCACTGATGGGGTGAGCAGGTATCCAGATACCGGTGCAGATTACTCATTGTACTCATTTCTTGGACTAAGGAGAAAAAGACCACAGTGTTTCCTCAATAATTTCTGAGATACAATAAGTTCATTGAACTGCCTTAGTTAGAACTTGCAGATAAAAAAATGTTGGTCTCTGCAAAAATTAAATACAGTCAGCTTCAGGTTGTCAAGTCATGCTGTCTTCATTATGTAGGAGGACTCATGATTGTTCTTCATGAGTACAATCTGCAAATTGGAGGGGTTTGAGTGGTGGAATGAAATTGGAAAATCAAATGCAGTCATTTATGAAAGCCAGAGATGTGAGATATAAAGCCAGAGATGTGAGATATAAAGCCAGAGATGCGAGATATTAAGTCAGAAATGCAAGATTTAAAGCCAGGGATGTGAGATATAAAGTCAGAGATGCGAGATATAAAGCCAGAGATGTGAGATATAAAGCCAGAGATGCGAGATATAAAGCCAGAGATGCGAGATATAAAGCCAGAGATGCGAGATATAAAGCCAGAGATGCGAGATATAATGCCAGAGATGCGAGTTATTAAGTCAGAATTTTGAGTTATTAAGTCAGAATTATCTGTATGTTATAGTGGAGTTTTATGTAATGTGTGTTATCATTGAGGGTAAAGAAAAAGATCATGTAAAATCAATACATTCTACACACATTATAACTTGCTTCTCCATCTCCAGACTCAGCTGCGCATCGATTCCTTCTTCCGTCTGGAGCAGCAGGAGAAGCAGGCCATCCGCAGCCAGCGCTTGCGTCGAGCGGTCACCTGCCTTAAGAGGAAGGAGCGGGACGGAGAGGATGATGAAGCAGAGAGCAGCGAAGACGAAAAGTTCTCTCCGGTCAAGAAAGGAAAGATCACCAAAGAGAAAGAAGCTGAAGTTACACCCAGAGAAATGTTTGGTGGAGGGTTTATCGGGATGGACATAAGTATGAGCTCTAACAGTCCAGACGACAAGGTGATCGTGGGTGAAGTTGAGAAACAGCCGAAAACGGTGAAGTCTGAACTGCTGAAAGTTGAATCTAGCAGCAGCAGTTCAGAAGATGAACCCGAGCATAAGAATAACGTCACTATGGTTACTGCACGGTCTGTATTCCAGGGGAAAACAAGAGGACGAGGGGGACGAGGGGGACGAGGGGGACGAGGAGGAAGAGGAAAGAACAAGAAAAATTTACTATGACAATTTGTAAAATATTCATGCATTAATACAAAGTAAAATAAGCCTAAAGATGAAATATTAAATTATGGCAGAAAACGGAGGTAATATGTTTGTGTCCAATGTATCTATTCTTGTACTGTTGTCCTTTTTTAAATAAAAAAAGAAGTCAGTTGACAAATTTCTCCAAGCCGGAGGTGAAAGCAAATTAAACATTTTTTTTATTGCTTAAATATTACCTCTATTACCTAAAATACACCAGCTGGCAGAAAAGCCTAGTTTAGTTAACATATATTTTTTTAACTTCTCTTGATCTTGCTGTTTTGTTTCTTCCTCAGTTGTTTTCTTTTTCTTTTCTTTTCTTTGCACCGAAAGAATTTGTCCAGTCAACATCCATAACATTAACATCAATCAGTTGCACTTTGGCCATGCAGGCATCCTGCATCCCGGTAACATAATGCAATGATGTTGGGGGTTTTCATTTAATAATCCTAACCTGGGTTATTTTTGGAGCATTTTTTGCCTTTATTGATAGGACAGAGGGATGATAGAGAGAGGTGGGACAGGATAGGACCCAAGCTGGAGTTGAACCCGGGTCATAACGACTTGAGGGTGCCGGCGCCTTAACCCACTACACCACTGTGTCAGCCAATAAGCCAATTTTGTATAATTACCATTGTCCATTGACATAATATATCCAAAAAAACCCTGATATGTTCTCTTGGGGGCCCCCTGGTGGCCACGGGTGCCCTAAGTGGCCATGGTTTGCCTATGCTGTGGGCGGGCTTCATAGACTAGTCTCCCTTTTAATTGATCAAGCATACTTTAAGAATTCCTTAAATGTAAACATAGTAAACTTTAAGTAGTCAACTAGTTTTTTAATTAATAGAGTACAAGGATGCCGAATACACTTTTTTTATTAGTCTAAACAGGGGTGGACAAACTCGGTTTTGGAGGTCGGGGTGTCCTGCAGAGTTTAGCTCCAACCCTAATCAAACACACCTGAACCAACTAATCAAGATCTTGCTAGGTAGACTTGAAACGTACAGGTAAGTGTGTTAAGGCAAGTTGGAGCTAAACTCTGCAGGACCGAGATTGGCCACCCCTCTGGTCTAAGCCTAGTGTATTTATGTATAAGTACAGATTACAGACCAAATAGACTTTAATTGATCTGTAGATTTATCGGTATACTGAGATATTTAGTGTATCATTCATTGGTCCAAAAAAAGTAAATTATAAGGATACTTATTATTTTTTTTTAGATTAAATATACTAAGCGTCCCCTTGGTTAAACTTTTTCTTTGGTAAGAGTTGTTCATTCCTTCACTAAGCCTTCAGAGGTCTATTAAAAACCAGCAAATAGCAAACCCATATTTGGGCCTAAAATCCCACCCACTTTGTTTTTTTCTGTACGCCATCCAGAGGACTGTTGTTTCCTTCATTACTTTGGGATCTGCTTCTAAACGTCGTATCTATGAAAATCAGTCAATATCTTGTCTTAACACTTTATTTCATGTGGCAGGTGTGTGTGTTTGTGTGTGTGTGAGAGGGAGAGGTATGCTATGCATAGCAGTGTCCTCCAGTTCTCTGATTATATTTCTGTCCTGTGGTATCTGGTGGGTCTCCTTCCTCTGGCTGACCTCCTTCCACTGAAACTCTGCCCTGCCGCTTCAAGTTTGCTGCTCGCTTCTGGACACAAACTGGACACAGGGTTTTAAAGCTGGTGAACGTCGGTTTACTCAACACACCCAGAACTTCCACCCAGCCATGGAGCAGAAGCCTACAGAGGAGACTGAGACTCAGGGTGGGTTAATCATGGATCAGCTGTTTTTTTTATCTGTTCATAATGTGGAAACTCACAATCCAAACCTGGACACAGAGGCGGGTTAATCTTAATCTCTGTACAGGTTTTCTTCACGCCTGTAAACCTAAAGCTTAATAAAAGCCAGGGTGTTTTAACACAAGATAAAAATCTTACCCATAAGAAACTTCTTGAGGAACATTTCAATGATAAAACTGTGGATTTATGATAATAATCGACATGGGATAGAAATAACCAAACGCCTGTTTGAACCATAACCTTCATGTTAAACGCATTTCAACAAACTGCAGCTGTTTATGACTGTTAAGCAGCTCGGGCTAATAATAGAGGATAATAGTGATGGATGTGTGGTGGGGGGTAGGGGTGGAGGTTAGTGTTGGGGTACATTACAAAAAAGATTGCACCCTTAATTATGTTCTTATTTTTAAATACTAATATATATATATAAATATTTAAAATATATGTTAAACATATGTTATATATGTGATTCTCAGATGTGACAACATGTAATTTTGTGGTTATATATGTGGCGAAAGTGCCCTCATATAAATATTATATACAGTATATACATAATATTTTTAATTATATGATATATATTATGTTATATGATATATATATGATATGTATATAAAAATAATATCATATATAAATAAACCTTTAAGGCCTTTTTAAGTTTTTAAAAAATAAATAAATAAAATGGCCCAAAATTGTATTTGTAGAAAATCCTGTATATGTATGTAAATATTTTTTCAGCAAATATATTGTTTGGCCATTTTTGTGTCTTTTAAGATATATTTAAAAAAATGTTTTTTATTGTACCAGTCGTAGTAGACTGGACATAGTGGACTGACAAATGGACGTCCTACACCAAGGGTCCCCAAACTTTTTTTAGTGAGAACTACAAAATTATTCCTTTGTTTAATTGGAAGGGGGGTGGAGGTGGTATCGGGGCCGAGTTGGTATAGATGCTGTAAACTTCATGTGTCAGACGTTCATGTGCTGGAAATAATGCAATGCTACAACATTATACAGAGACATTCTAGACAACTGTGTGCTTCAGAATTCGTCTCATCGGTTAGGGAAAGACATTTGAGAAAGATTTGCTGGTCACATATGTTGTGTTTATTTCGTATTGTGTACTTTATCTTCTCCAAACTCTTAATCCGCTTAGATACATTTTTCTCTGGAATAATTTCCTTCATCATTGCTGTTTGTGTTCAATGCCACAGAAGTGCCTCCAGATGCTGAGCTTGCAGCAGCTATTATGAAGCGACATTTTCAACCGTCTCTGATCAAACTGGAAGCGTGGGAGGGATATACGTTCGCCAATCTGGAGATTAAAATCAAAGAGTCGACTGATTGTTACGGCGCTGTGCTGTGGCCCTCGGTAAGCTTTCTGTTTCCCTGGTAAGACGACATACAACTTTAATCTATTGCTTCATAATTGCCTTAATTAATCCTTTTTTTCAGGCTATGGTGTTGTGTCATTTTCTAGACACGCATCAAGAAAAATATCAACTTTTGGATAAAAACGTCATTGAGATTGGTGCTGGGACGGGATTGGTTACTATAGTGTGCAGCCTTTTAGGTGAGAAACGATATACGATTGAAGTATCTTAAATAATTCAGTCTGATCATCTTTTAACCCTAACCCTAACCTCCAGGTGCAAAAGTAACGTCCACCGATCTCCCAGATGTCCTCGGTAACCTGCGCTACAACGTAAGCCGCAACACCAGAGGGCGCTGTCGCTACGATCCCCACGTGACACAGCTTACCTGGGGGCAGCAGCTTGAAGAGTGTTTTCCACAGGCATCCTGTCGCTATGACTATCTCATGGCAGCAGACGTTGTCTATTCCCACCCCTACCTCAACGAACTGATGGAGACCTTCGAACACCTGTGCTCAGAGGACACGGTTATATTGTGGGCGATGCGGTTCCGTCTGGACAAAGAAAACAGCTTTGTGGACCGATTTAGAGCTCGCTTTCACATGGAGGAGCTGTATGACCTGCCCAGCCTGCATATTAAGCTGTACAGAGCGCAGAAGAAGATCTCAGGCTCACAAAGTCATTTTGGGGCTGCGACGTAAGGGGGGACTGACCGCTGAAATTGTCTCAGAGATTAATCCACACGCTTCCTACCTCAGACAGTTTTCATTCCTGGTGCAACCCTCTGGGACGCCCCTCCTGTCTGTCCTGCATATCTCTTTCATGACTGTGCTGTACAAAAATAACCAAGGAAGTCGTGAGATAGCTACAAAAACAATACTTACTAATTTATACCTTTATTATTGAGGAAGTTTGATATTACAGTCATGAGTGAGACACAATCGGGCTAATAATGCTTTATAATTAAAACTAATGTCAAAACTGATTAAAGCAAACTCAACAGCAACAATGGTGACGCTGTTGCTTACAGCCAGACTTGCCATTGTTATTGTCCAGTGCTGGGGTTTCTTGGTTTTTAAGCAAAGTGTTAAACACTTTAGCTTCTGGTCACTTTGCCAGCTGTTAATTCGTCTTACGTAGCTTTAGACTGATGGCAATAAATAATGGACTCCATAGCAGCTTTTATTGGTCATGAGGGCATTTGACTGCAAAAAGTGTTTGGTTTAGTTTTGGTAAGTTTGGAGGTGTGAAAATGTAAAATGAACGTCAAGGTACCTTAATAAAAAACTGCAATAAACCTCGCTTTAAGCTCATGTCATTTTACGACTTTTTTCTGCACTGAAATTTATTGATACATAGAGAAAAAAACGTCCTGATGATGTTATTCATACTTGAATGTTCTCGAAATATTGATTGAAAACGTTCGTAGAACATCACAATAAAATAACCATTAAAAACTTTCTATAGTTATTAAATAAACTAGACATTTTCCCATTTTTTGAAGATTTAAAGTCACGCTCCTAAAATTAAAACGTTTGAATAACGTTCTCAGAACATATATTTCTTAGCTTGGTCTAAGTTTACCCTTTTTGTGCACAAAAGAAAGAAGAAGAAGGTCCAAGGTTCGATTCCCCTGCAGGGGTCTTTCTGTGTGGAGTTTGCATGTTCTCCCTGTGCTTGTGTGGGTTTACTCCGGGTTCTCCGGTTCACCTTTACATTTACAGCATTTGGCAGACGCCCTTATCCAGAGTGACTAACATTCATCTCTTTTAAACAACTGAGCAGTTGGGGGTAAAGGGCCTTGCTTAGGGGCCCAACAGTGGTGGCATGGTGAAGCTGGGAATCGAATCCACAATCTTCAGGTTGATAGTCCAACAGTCCTAACCACAAGCCACCAATTACCCCGGCTTCCTCCCACAGTCCAAAAACATGTATGTTAGGTTGATTGGTGGGTCTAAATTGTCCATAGGAGTGAGTGTGAGTGTGTGTGTGGCCCTGTGATGGATTTTTTTTGTAATATACTTATACAAATAAATTCTTTATATTTCTTTAGAATCAATTGTTTATTTAATTCCTAGATTTCGGATGTCAGACTCTTATTAAAAGTTTAAGCCTGGTGATTTACACTTCGTCAGGTCAGAGCTGAGATTTATTACAGAGGTGTAAAGTAACACACCTCATAATATTTCTCAAGGCAACAGTCCTGCTTGTTTACGTTACATGTTGACACACACCAGAGACGGTTCTAGACACCTGTTTGCCATTTCAGCCCCTCTAAAACTAATAAAATTAATTAACAGTATAATGAAAAATGAATACATGTCAATGAAAAATTGGATCTTAGTTGTCTTTTAAATTCTCTAAGTGACAACAAGAGCGCTGCTTGGAGAGGGTTGTTAGGATGCCTTCAATGGCCCATGCACTTTGGGGGGCCCCCCAGAGATCTGTTTCATAAGCAGTAATTTAATACTAATAGTAAGGTGTGGATGGGCCCAACCTTATATTCTTTCATAGGGCCCAAAATTGTTAGCGACAATTGTTAGCCCTTTGTTACAAGGGCAGCGGCTTGTGCTGCATGTCAGCCCGCGGCAGGGGACGATGTAAAAAAAATCACTTTCATAAAATGTTTTCAAACGTAGGTTATTTTTTATTACTTAAATAGTTTATCCTGCATTAATGCATTTAATGTATACAGTGTCTACCGAAATTCACCATCTCTAATTAACTACCTGTACACGGAGCCCAGCACGGGACGAGGTCATAAGTTGTGAGAAGAAAAATTTCTCCAGACTGGAGTTAACAATCATTATCAGAATTAAGAGGAAGGTGTAAAAGACAGTGGTGAGACCAGCTATGATGTATGATTTAGAGACAGTGGTGAGACCAGCTATGATGTATGGTTTAGAGACAGTGGTGAGACCAGCTATGATGTATGGTTTAGAGACAGTGGTGAGACCAGCTATGATGTATGGTTTAGAGACAGTGGTGAGACAGCTATGATGTATGGTTTAGAGACAGTGGTGAGACCAGCTATGATGTATGGTTTAGAGACAGTGGTGAGACCAGCTATGATGTATGGTTTAGAGACAGTGGTGAGACCAGCTATGATGTATGGTTTAGAGTCAGAGGAAGAGACAGGTAGCAAAGCTGAAGATGTTGAGGGTTTTCTTTGGGAGAGACGAGGTTGGACAGGATTAGGAACGAGTTCATTTGGGGGACGGCTCATGTTAGATGTATAGAGGAGAAAGTCAGGGAAGACAGATTGAGGTGGTTTGGACATGTACAGAGGAGGGATAGTGAATATATTGGTAGGAGGATGTTAGAAATGAAGCTACCAGGCAGAAGGCAAAGAGGAAGAGCAAAGAGGAGGTATACGGATGCGATAAACGAGGACATGAAGTTAGTGGGTGTGAGTGAAGAGGATGTAGAGAATAGGGTTAGATGGAGACAGATGATTCGCTGTGGCGACCCCTCAAAGGGAACAGCCGAAAGGAGAAGAAGAAGAATGATATCAGAAGTAATCGAGATTTTTGTCATAAAATGATACATTTCAAGTCTAATTCTTTAATTTTAATTTTAAACTTACTAACAGTAATACAGCTTGATTATAATAATAGGATGCTGACTAACAGTTTTCCCAAAGGATGAAATTGTAGAACCTGAAACACACACACACACTAATACACACTCCCTCTCACGTACAGCACATAGGCTGCATGAGATACTGTACCTGGAAAAAAGGTCTATATATAAGCTGTGATTTAATAATGAATTTAAATCCATAATCTGTGTAGAACTTTGCACTTAATGCAAAGAGATTTTTTTTAAACTCTAAATGACAGCTGTTTAATCCTGGATGTGACATCACCATGGCTCCGCCCCCTGCCCACTTTTATCCCTAGAAGGTCGGGGGAGTGAAAATGGCTGGCAGCTTTTGGATTTTTTTTTATTTTTTTTTTTAGATGAGGGAAACAGGAGAAGATGTAGAGAGAATTTAGATCACGAGGGTTATTCAATGTCAGGGTTACTGAAGATTTTCAAACGCTTTGAAAGGATGGAACACCTGCTATATTGAGTTTCCCCATCTGCGTTACGCATTAAGTGTGAAAATAACTATTGTGCTTTACAAACACACACGATACAAAATAGAAAGAGAGATTTTAAAAGCGTGGATCAGATCAACGGTGTTGTTAGTAGGTTCAGCTTAAATGTTCCGACATTAACGTTCCTGCAATGTTGTAAAAACTGTTATCATGTTTAGGTGTTAGACTGATGCCTGGAAGAGCTGGGTTTGATTCCTAGCATCACCTGTTGCTGTTGGGTTCCTGGGAAAGGCCCTTAACCCCTCGATTACTCTGCGTAAGGGTGTCACGCTAAATGTCATGAATGTAAATGTAAACAACTAAACATTTATACAAGTTTTTAAAACAGCTTTAAAACAAAAAAAAAGTGATTTATTTAAAAAATAAATAAATAAATAAAAGACAAGCCATTACACTAAAAAATGATCATTGATCATTTGACATCAATATGTCAAATCAATGAATGCTGAAAAAGTCTTACAAATAATTTCTTTACATAAGACTGAATTTACTCTTCAGTTCAAATTGCACAAAAAAAAAAAAAAGCTTATTTTTGACCCTAAACATTTCATGCCAAAAACAAACTCGAGTTTATTCCTACTTCATCGAGCTCTGATGATCATCATCTCTTTCCATAAATAGCAACCCTCCTCCCCTCTTTCCGTTCTTTAAAATCTCCCCTGTTTGTGTGGATGTTTGTGTGACTGCCTGCTTCATGGATCTCTTTCTAAATCTGATCTGGTCTCCGTGTGATGTTGGAAGCGTCTGGCGGGATGCTGCTGCTCTAGAATTCGGTCTGTCTGAAACCTGGGAATGTAGTTAGGACCCGATTACCTGGAGACGCCTGGGAATCTGCTGACTGCAGGAAGGTGAGGTGTGGATTACGGTTCCTGATCTGACGGGATCCATTTTGAGCAAATTTGGATCGTTTAGGGGTTTAAATATGCATCGATTTGGTTTTACTTTATTTTTATACATTATCTGACCCTTTAATAAGTTTTTTTTTTATATTTATTTTATATATATGGTTTTATTAGTATGTAATGGCTCAAAATTAACATGGTGCAACTTAGAATTGGGTGATATTTTTTATTTCTTGTTTTATAAACTTAAATTAGGAGGACAAAAGTTGCATATTTTACAGAAAAACCATACAAAAGTTCACCGTATTATTATTATTATATTTATATGGCTTTATTTTATTTTATGAAACTGCTAAAAATTATGTATAAAAATAATGTAATTTACAATTGGGTTAAAATTTTCTATTTCATGAGTTAGAAACAGTTGAAGAACAAATATTTTATGGCTGATAGGAAGACAATATGTGGGGTTTAACAAATTATACCATAAATGATGGAGCGACAGATACATTTTATTCCGAAAATTTGCAATTATTCATGCATGCAATAAATAATGTTGAATTTTCCTAATTATTATATCTATTAGCACCAAAATATAGTGATGGAGGGAAGCATAGCCGAGTTTACAAAGGAGGAGGAAAAGAGAGAGGAAGAAAAGACAGAGGAGGAAAAGACAGAGGAGGAAAACAGCGAGGAGGAAAAGAAAGATGAGGATGGTGAGTACAATTAAACCAACTTAAATTAATGTTAATAATTAGATGGAGGGTTAATTTATTAAGTAAAATATCTCAAAAACGATCTCTTGTTGTTCAGACGTCAGTGATGCGGTTCATCAGAAAAAGAACTGGAAGCCAAACTTCTACTGCAACATGAACAAGGAGATTTATTACTTTGCCGGTCATGAAATCAGGATCTACGAGTCTCTGGACTCTTATGGCGCCATCATCTGGCCTGCAGTGAGAATAACTATCACCTAATATGACACCCTTCATGAAAAGAAATAACACTATAAACATAAAAACCTCATACTTATACATAAACTTTATACTACAGAGATATTGATTAAAAAAAATAACAAACGTGCAGTAATTTTGCCCTGTAGATGCAAACAGAGGGATTGTAGGTGCGAGCGCTTGATAAGACTAGTGTAGATTCACATTCCATTTTTAATAGGCTTTAGATGGTTGCGGTTATTTACAGGGTCTTAAATGAATCCATCCCTCTGTATAATATGGCAGTCTGGTTCAGGTAACCGACTGGTGTATACAGCATTGTATTGCATTGTATAGTGGTTCGGGGGGGGGGGGGGGGGGGGGTGGATTTGTTTACCCCAAACTTGATCTTGATTTTTAATAAAATAATATTTAAACAGGCATAGAAAATGACTCTGGAGCCTTTTCATGTGTTTTATTCAGAATACGAATATAATTTGCGGTGAAGTTAGTGGCTCATGGTTAAGGTGTTGGACTACCAACCTGAAGATTGTAGGTTTGATTCCCAGCTTCACCAAGGCACCACTGCTGGGTCCTTGAGCAAGGCCCTTAACCCCCAAGTGCTCAGCTGTATAAATAAGATATATGTAAGTTTCTCTGGATAAGGGTGTCTAGTAAATGTAACCAGTCAACTGTTATATAAAAACTCTATTGTTTCTTTGGCTATAAGGCTGATAAACTCTATATCTCAAAGGATATGACTATGTGATTGTTTAGGTTAGTGTGGGTAGTTACCTGTATTTCCCCCAAACAAATTTCCCTTAAGGGTGAAATAAATTGTGTGTATATATATATATATATATATTCAACATCTACACACTTGGCAGAATTCCTGCTAGTTATTAATAGAACCTCTGAGGCAGCAGCCAGAAAACAGCCCTAAGGCATCTCAGTGGGGCATGAAGTGATTTTTTTTTTGCTTGTATCAAGCCCTCTTTTAATACCAACAATTCTGCTCATTAACGTTCAGGATCTGAATTTTGCAAACCGCTTTCGGGAACTGCTTCCTCCTGCAAACAGCTTCATGTGAAGAACCAATTGGTTCTTCTGGCTTGCATTCAGACAGACCTTCTCTCATTCATCTCCATCACAATGGCTCCGTGTGACATAGCATACTTGAGTATGTGAGGGCAGTAGTATGTCAGAACTTTTAGTATACAGAATACAGTATGCAGGAAGTTCCCGGATGATTTAATACTAACGCTTGGATTTTGAAGAATGCAAATGATGTAAATTGTGATTAAATTGCACTTGTTTATCATCATCCAAATGAAACATTATCCAACTTTAAATTAGCGCTGCTGTGACATCAGACAATATAACAATATCAACATGGCGGATGTAGTACGTCCGAATTTCATTCATACTCCCTGTTACTATACTATATGAAACCAAATTTTTAGATGGAGCCCATGTAGTGGTCAGACTGCTCAAATGTCTAATTCCCATCAAATACTCAACTCTTTCCGACACATGAAACTTTATTTTATGGCACAAGTTGTGCTAATAGTATTACAACTGTGAATGTATTTTTATATCAACTACTTCATTTATGGAAGTCAACAACATTCATCTGGAAGTGAGTCCACATGAGTCACTCAGCTTATCTGTTCCCCATCTGGGGCGTGCTTAAGTTTCATAGAGTACTTGTATGGAAAAGAAACTAGGTCAGGAGCTGGGCTGGAAAAATGTCAACAAAATGCAGAAATGAATCCAAATAGATTCATCGCAAGAAATTGTAGGATTATTATAGATCATTGTAAAAGTTTCGAAGGATCGGAAAATGGAATCAGGCTTGAAATACTCTACCTAGGCTTTATTTATTGATACAGTTTTAAGTCTATTTTTTTTTAATACACACACACACAACTAATTATACTAAGATCTCTCTATCTACCTGCCTCACATCCCCCAGTCTTTTATCCTAGGTCATGCGTTAGGCAGCTTCAGTCACTATAAAACATATCGTTACGAATGACTGTTAAACTGTGTGATGATAAACCTTGGTGCAATTTGTCTTTTTGTAACTACTGGATATTTTTTTTGTATTAATAGAGAGGTTTTTTTAGTCTTTTCGCGTCATATTTGCACATTTTCCACGGTGGGAAAAACAGTCTTGTCTTTTGCCCTGTCTACAAGGACAACATATGCACCATAAACTTTACATCATTTAAAAACTCCAGCTGATCCTAATAAATGTCACATTTATTGACAACAGGTTCCTTCCTCTGTTCAAAATTTCTCACAAGACCAGGAGATTTAGATGTTTTGGGGTTTTTTTAAGCAGAAATGCTTTATTGCATACAGAGCAGCAGTGTTGTAGGCATCAAGACTAGGGTTAAAAAATGGACTTTTCATATTGAAACATTCCATATATAATATAAAAAACTTTCTATATATTTATAAATTTTCATTATTTTTTAAATAATATAAAAACATTTCTATAAATTCCTGTTAAGTTTCCAACTTTGAATTTTTCCAACTATGAACCTTTCTCGAAATTAACTGCATTAACTCCTTTGTTCTGTTCTGCCAATAGTTTGTAGACGGCATCTCAGGCTCCACCCTGTTTACTAAGCTGTGCTTGATCCTGCCACAAAAACTGGTCCAATCTATTATAAGTAATAGCAAATATCTGGATTTAATAATACATTTTTTTCTTTTTTGAAACATGTAGGGAGTGGCACTTTGTCAGTATCTGGATTCCAATCGGAGAACAATTAATCTACAAGACAAAGCGGTCTTAGAGCTTGGAGCAGGAACTGGCCTGGTATCCATTGTGGCTAGTCTCTTGGGTGAGTTATAGCACTGAGGTACACGTTTAAAATAGATGTACATTTACACCAATCAGGCACAACATTATGACCTTTGAGTGTGAATAACACTGATTATCTCTTCATTATGGCACCTGTTAGTGTGTGAGATATATTAGGCAACATTTTATCCTCAAACTTGGAAATTGGCAAGCGTAAGGATTTAGGCGCATTTGTTTGACCAGGATGAAAATTGTGATGGTTAGACAGCTGAGTTAGAATCACCAGCTTAGACAGCTGAGTTAGAATCACCCCCTTTAGGGGGATTCTGGTCTGCAGTGGTCAGTATCGATCAAAACTTATTAATATAAACAGGGGCGACAATCAGGCATCAGTTTCCTCTATTTGCACTGGTAGACGCTGAACAGCATTTCATTGCTATGTTCCTGTACTTTTCAACGATTATAAAGTTCTATCTATCTATCTGTAAGATGTGCTGGACCGAGAAGTTCAATCAATGGAGGCCCTGCCTCACTACTTGCATGAGCAGACTCGGTCCTGGAGGGCCGGTGTCCTTCAGAAGTTCCAACTTTGCTTGACACACCTGTCTGTAGGTTTAATTATACCAAGTCTTTGATTAGCTAGTTTAGGTGTGTTTGATTAGGGTTAGAGCTTAACTCTGCAGAACACCCTCCAGGACGGAGTTTGGTGACCCCGTCTTAAAGGATCTGCTGCTAACATTTTGGTTTTGCTGCCGACCTTCAGAGTCCATGACTGGATAGGTAAGTGCTATTTTGGTAGCAAAAGGGGGACCAACCCCCTTTTAGGCAGGTGGTCAAAATGTTTTTCCTGATCGGGGTAATACTGAAGGAATGATATCCGTGTTTTAGACATTAATAATGTTGAGTCTTCTACAGGTGCTTGGGTCACCGCCAGTGACCTTTCAGAAGTCCTGGGAAACCTGCAAAGTAACTTGTGCAGAAACACAAGAGGATACTGCAGATACACACCACAAGTGGCAGAGCTGTCATGGGGCTACGACCTGGACAAAACCTTTCCCCAGTCTGTTTATCGATACGACTATATTTTGGCCGCAGACGTGGTCTACCATCATAACTGCTTAGATGAGCTGCTAGTAACCATGCGCCATTTTTGCCAACAAGGCACGACCCTGGTCTGGGCCAATAAGATCCGCTTTGCGTCCGATCTGGTGTTTATAGAGAACTTTAAGAAGACCTTCAACACAGAGTTACTTGCAGATTTGGGGGAGATTCAAATTTACTCTGCCACCAAGAAGAATGAGGTCGAGGTAGAAAATTGTTTTCCAGGATTGCTGTTAGAAGATGCAGCAAAGCAGGAAATAGAGTCGGAAGAGTGCAACTTTGGTAATGACAGCAAGAAGGAGGCTCAGTATACTGATGAGGAGGGAGTGAAGAGTTTAAACAGAGAGTCAGAGCAAAGGAATGTCAATACAACGGAGGAGAAAACTAAATATAATTGTGAAGAAAAACACAAAGAAGGTACATTTTTTTAAAGGCTTAAAGAACTATGTTGGGTTTTTTCCCAAAAAATTGACTATTGACTGACCTTAACACACTATACAGACAAAAGTATTGGGACATCTGTCCATTACATCCATACGTGTGTTTTTAACAGATTTTACTCACTTTATAAACTCTACACTTTTATTAGAAATCCACTAGATTGTGTTGCATGATTGTAGTGATGTGTGTTTATTCAACTACACTACAGACCAGACACTAATGTTGGGTGAGAAGGTCTGGGGTGCAGTCGGTGTTTCAGTTCATTTCAAAGGTGTTCAGTGGGGATAAGTCAAAGTCAGGGTTCTGTAATGGATACTCGAGTTCTTCCACACCAACCAGAACACACCATGTCCTCATGGAGATAAGAGGCTTATTGCACAGGGACATTGTCTTGCTGGAACAGGGTTTGAGTCTCTTGGTTTCAGTTAAGGAATAAATGTAATGCTACACAATGCAGAGACTTTCTAGACAACTGTGGGCGTCACAGAATTTGTGGCAACAAACACTAGGTAAGGTGTTAACAATTTTGGTGCATTTCCAAAAACCTAGTGTTGTACTGTATGTGTTTATCAGAATCACAGGACGTGGAGAGGAATAAGGAACCAGCAGTCCTCCACAGATCCTGTTCACCCAGCATGGAGCATAAACCAATAAAAGACATTTACAACTTTCTTGGTTACGAAATCTGCATTGAAAATTCTATTGGGGATCTCGCATGCTCTGCTGTAGGTAGTCTTTCTAATTACAGATCAATTTATGTAAAAAAGTCAACTGACAGAAGATAAGATTTCTGTATCTTTTGCTTTCTCTTATCCAGGAAGTGGCATTGTGCAAATTCCTAGAAACACCAGCAGGTCGAGAGAAGGTTGTACTACTTGACCGAACTGTTCTGGAGCTGCATGCAGGCACTGGATTGCTGTCAATAGTAGCTATGTTGTTAGGTAGGATGTAAAAATGCAAGTTTTACAATTAAAATAAAAACAACTTTAAGAATAAAATAGAAACAGTAATAATTTGGCTTGTAGGTGCCAAAGTAACAGCGACGGGCCAACCGGAAAGCTTGGAGAATCTAACAAACAACTTGCATCAGAATACAAGAGGCCATCTAAGGCACACACCTCAAGTGACAGCGCTAACTCAGGACCTCGAGCAAAACGTCCTTCATTCCAAGTGTCATTATGATTACGTGCTGGCAGCTGAAGCACTCCACCGCCATGACTGCTTCGCTGAGCTATTGGTTATCATGAGACATTTTTGCCAACCAGGCACAAACCTGATCTGGGCTATTAAAATGTGTTCCCCATCTGACCTGCTTTACATTAATGACTTCAATAAGGCTTTCCATAGCACCATGCTCGCAGAGCTGGATCGAGTAAGGATTTACTTGGCAACTCGCAGAGATCAAGACAACGAGGATGACCTGGTGAAAACAACGAGCACAGAAGAAAAGATGGAAAAGTGTCCCTCGATACGGAATTATACCGTGGATGAGAATCCAACCGGTGAAAAGACAAAAGATTGTGGGGTAGATAGCAACAGGAATGAGGGACAATGTCAGGAAAGTGTTCTATATCATCAGAAAGTAGAAGATGAGCAAGAAGAGGATACTGAGGGAACTGACAGCAACTGGGAAGAGTCAGGGGTTCAGAGTGAATCAGAGTCAATTTCTACAGGTATTAATACATTCAATAATTAAATTATTAAGTTCATTTTTGTCCAGTTTTTTCTCTTCAAATGTAATTTTGGCTTATTTCCCAGAGAAGTCAGATGAAAAGTTATCCTGTCGGAAGTTTTGGGAATCCAGTTTGTTGTACACCCCCAGCAAAGAGATTTACTACTTCATGGGTCATAAAATCATCATCGAGGAGTCATTTGATTCTTACGGTGCCATGATTTGGCCGGCGGTGAGTCGGGATCGGAATAATAGAAGGCTGTAGACGGTAGCAATCAACTCGTTATCATTCAAACTTATACCGATTAAGAAATATTGTGCTTTTGTTTGCAGGCAGTGGCACTTTGTAAATTCCTGGAAACCACAGAAGGAAGGCAGCAAATTGATCTACTTGACAAAACAGTCCTGGAGATCGGAGCAGGGACAGGGCTACTCTCAATCGTCATTACTTTGCTGGGTAGGTCTTGCTTTGCTTGTAGAGGTTTGCTTGGTTCCTGTATTTATAATGTTGATTGGAAGATCATGGGTTTAATCCCCAGCACCACCAAGCTTACACTGATCAAGGACCTTAACATTTAACTGCTTAATTGGGTTTTAAAAAAAAAAAAAGCTAAAAATGAAGGAAACATGAAGGGCTTTGCTCAGGGGCCAAGCAGGTTTAGCTTGGTGGTGCGGAGAATTAAACCCGTGATCCACTGAGCAACCACTTCCTCCCCACAGGTGCCAAATTAACGGCCACAGATTTGCCAGAAATCTTGAGTAACCTGCGATATAACCTGAATCGAAATACCAGGTTGATGCGCAGACATGAACCTCAGGTGAAAGAGTTGTCTTGGGGTTACGAGGTAGAGAAAACCTTCCCTCGCTCCTTACACCACTACGAGTATGTGCTGGCTGCTGACGTGGTTTACCATCATAGCTTCCTGAACGAACTTCTAGCCACCATGCAGCATTTCTGCCGACCAGGTACAACTGTTATCTTGGCCAATAAGATACGCTATCCGTCTGACCTGACTTTCCTGGAAAACTTTGAGAACATTTTCCATGCCACGCTACTAGCAGAGCTGGACGAGGTACGGATTTATAGCGCCACCTATAAATCTTCATAAGCAGAAAAAGAACAAGATGTTGAAGGAACCGGCATTGTGGATTTTCTCCGTGTTCAGGTTCCACTTGAAAGTTCATATTTACAAGGTGGGATATCGTTATTAGAATATAGGTGTGTTTAACTCACTTTTAATCGGCACCAGGTGTGTTTTGCTTTTTTTGTTTTTAACAAATCAATGATAGATGAATCAACGTTAGCAACACAATATATAATTAGATCACAATCAAACGTTTGGGGGATTTTTGTGACGTTCTGCAGAAACCAAATATACAATGAATGAAATGACTAAGAACAGCTTTTAACACAAGTCAACTTCAACACATTTTCCGTCAGCCACAGACGGCGGCTCTATTCATTCCACCATTTTTTTTTTAATGAAACAATTCTTTGAAATCAAATGCTTAGAAAAAAAAAAATCCCAAATCATAAATCATTAATACGAATTTGTGCAGATTTCACGTGTGTTCATCACATTATTCCAGTTTTTCTTATGCATATATTTTGCTGCACATGTAAAAAAATGGATCGTTATACTTTTCTCTTCTGAAGCTTCTTCTCTGATGAAACCATGGATGTCTTTGAGTTTCCTTTTAAAGAGTAACTTCAGCAGTCTTTCAGTACTAGTATGTGCCACACCGACTGCCAATGGTGGACAACCCATGTTCTTAGAGTTATTTACTCTCTCACTAGAATCAGGTGAATGAGTGTGTTTGTGGTGAATGAGTGTGTTCATATGTTTACTTTAAGAAACCGAACATTATTTTTAGTATAATTATCAGCATAATTTGTCTTTTTTTTTGTTTTTGGCGTTACATTTTCTGGCCTGGAACTGATTTAAGAGTCGGAACTTTTGAGTAACTCATGAATCGGCATAGTTTAAGAGCTTATTACAGTTTTGACACAAATTTCTGCCTGCCAAAGCCATCAAATGTCCAATGATGGAGACGTGAGCATGAGATCGATCGTAGGAATGACTACTGAAGATCGCCACCATGGTCTTTTAGTGGAATATCCACCCCAGTCCCATACAATCCACATCGGTCCATCCTGAATTATCTGAATAAAAGTGACTCATCTGTAATTCAGTTTCAACCAAAACTGAGAAATTAAAAAATATATATAATAATATTACATTTCACAATGTGATTAGTGGAGAACATTTGGTGTTCAAATTGTGTTTTTATTCAGAATGATCTTCATTGTAACATACAATTCCCAATATTTACTGCAATAACAAAATAACTCGTTGCAACTTTCCATAAATCTTTCAAAGTATAACGGTTATAAAATGATACTAACACATACTCAAGGCTTTAAATTAAAACGATTTAAAATATTGGCGTTAACTAGTATTTTTTCAAACTGTAGAAATACACAAATATATCTTTCGATACGCACCTAAGCTCTTTGACACAGCGGCAGCGATGCGAGACCAGTGACTGCACTGCGAGGTGACGGTGTGAAGATGAGGATGATTTAAGGCCATTGTGAAGAAAACTGATGTTGGCAAAGTCCATGCCAGAGTAACCCTGAATATATTGCTGCAGACCAAAACGCAAAACAGTGTACTTGTGTTCATAGCTGGTTGGCGTAGAAAACAATTCTGCTTCTTAGAGGTTATAACAGCATCTGTGGATATTTCACCCTGATCAGATGAGCAGTACAGTACACGCACAAACCATTAAAAAGGAAGCTTACAACACACCTGCGGAGGTGAGGAGCTTATTTTCTTAACAATTATGTGTAAGCGTGCTGTACGTTTAACCTATTAAAATCCGCATAACAGAGGAAGCGTAGCACGAGAAGCTTTACCGTATGAGGATATCAAAGAAGAAAAGAACTAGTGTAGATTGACTGGTACAGAACACACGGCTTAGACCGCATCTTCAAATCGACGTTGACTTAAAGAAGGTAAACTCCTTTTTTTTTTTTTTGGAGTTCGGGGCTATCAAACATTTTTCAAGACACGCCAACAGATGGCAGCACGAGGCTGCACGCAAGGCTGTGCTTCCTGTAACTGTAAATGAAGCCTGCGACCTTGTGCTGCCATCTGTCGGTGAGTCTCGAAACTTTTTGATACCCCCACCGTATGTCAAAATATTTGTGACGCGCCAGTCTAATCATTTGGTTGGTGCTGTAATTGTAAGATTAATGATTTGATTAGTCTCATGAGAAGTTCTGGTGTTTTATAATAAGCAAAAGATCTTGAAGTTGCAGTTATATGACTCAGTCGTCGCCAGTTGATTAAAAACACTCACACGAGGCGGCGCTTTGCTTTAGAACGCCCGCAATGAGATACATTCTGTCAGTTTTGCCATAGACAAGCTGTTGTTAGTAGAAAAATTAACTAAAAGGAACCAGAATTAAATAGCAAAAGGTTCAGTGTGCCAAGAAACTATGTAAGCACATGCATCCAAAAATTAATAAATTAAAAGCACACATCGCTTCCGCACACACCCACGACAAAACCTGCACTACTTTTGCTCTTAATAAAAGGCAAGACTCCACTATACAATACAGAAAAGCCTGGACGTCGGATGTCTTCGACTTTATAAAAACATGCATACATTGTACAATTCACTGTATATAATGGGAAAAGTAGGTTTTCTGTATAGTTCTATTGCCTTTATATAATCGTGTGCATTGTGGAACCCCCCCCATCTCCCCACCCCAGATTCTATATTTAAACACAGTCAGTCAAAAAAAAAAAAGGCGTCCTACTTTTACTCCCTTTTATATTAAATGGAAAATTAAATAAATTGGCACTCCATACAATAAAAAAAAGGAGTAGAGTCGAGACAACACACGCTGCCGTTCAAAGGTTTGCGATGGGTTTTTTTTTTAAGGAAGTCTTTTCTGCTCATCGAGGCAACATTTATTCGACCAAAAATTGTAAAATATTATTACAGTTAAAATTCACAAGTTGTTTTTTTTTTAAATTATCCTCTTAAATATAATTTATTTCGGTAATCACAGCAGATTTTCTAGCATCATTACACTACAGTGTCACATTTCCTCCAGAATGGGATGTGGCTGCTATATTATATATATATTTTAATGGGAATTTTTCAGGATTCGCTTATGAATAAAAAGTTAAAAACGATAATGTTTATTTAAAATAGAAACCTTTTGTAACAATGAAAGCGTTTACTCTCACAAACATTTGGCTGACTCTCAAACATTAGCGGTACTGTATATATATATATTTTTTTTTTTACTTTTTATTTATCAGAGAATCCTAAAAAAAAGCATTAAAAATGAGAAAAAGAGAGATAAATCCACATATTAGAATGACTTCCACAGGATCATGTGACACTGAAGACTGAAGTAATAATAATGAAAACTCGATCACAGGAATAAATCACATTTTACAATAGATTCACACAAACATTCAATCAAAATAAATGCAGCCTCGATGAGCATAAAAATAACTTCCTTAAAAAAACAAAACAAAACAAAAAAAAAAACATTAAAAACTTTTGAACCGCTGTGTATAATACATATATATATTAAGTAAAAATTGATCAAGCAGCATCTCCTCTCCTCTTTCTTGAGGACAGGAAGAATGAAATAATGCCTCCACAATATAGACACAAGAGTAACGGAGAAATCGGTAACTGGAGGGTTCTGATATGTTATTGTAAAGTAGAGCTTTATGTCCTGTATAAACCTGCAGTTCTAACGAGGATTAAAAAAAAAGCTTAATGGGATCCATGTTGGACCACATCAAGAGTCTTTAAAACCTGGTGCTTTATTTGCAGAGGAGAAAATCCCGGTTTAAAAAGGTGTGTAGTCGGAGGGATACATGACGGGAAGCCAGTTCTCTGTGTAGGTGGCACAGTGCATCCAGCCCAGAGACTTCATCAGCTGTAGCACAGACAGACAGGATACTTGGTTATTATTTTTAACATCAGTACAAAAAAAACCATGGTTTTAACTGTAGATCAAATTTAAGAAGGGATACAAGTTATTGCTTACCTGGATGCAGTTCCTCCAGTTTTCTTTGCTGGGTTTGTCTTCTACGATTTTAGTGGCGTATTTTAGGGCTCTTCCGAACATTTTATTTGCTAAGGCGTGTTTGTAGGAAAACGACAGAACCTGCAAAGAAAACAAAATGGGTTGGTGGTCAGGCTCAGTTATGGAGGACGGGTGATCAGGTCCTTAATAATTTGATTGTTGAAACAGATTGGATTTTAAAGTCTGGATGGATGGATGGATGAGTGGAAGGAAGGAAGGTTGGAAAGAAGGGTGGATAGTTGGAATAAAGGTTGGAAGGAAGGAAAAAAGGAAAGAAAGACAGAAAAGGGGAAAAAACTGATTAGGAAGATAAAAAAAACCCCCACTAAACTCAGCTGGATAAAATTTCCCACCTTGGCATCTGTAAGCTCCGCCCACTTTTGAACTTCCCAGAAAGTGTCAGTCAGCGCTTTAGCTACTCCATGCGGGTCTTCTTCGGAACCGCCCACTTCACTTGCACTCGCCCCTTCCTGCTCGGGAGGCTGCATGAGCTGATCAGCCAAAGCGCAACCTTTTCTACAGAGAGCGTCCAGCAGTGAGGACTTCTGTTTCTCCATGTCACTGCCAAAGCACAGCACAGTTATCATAAAATCATCTGAGGAACATAGTCACGTCTTCAAGATTACAACACAACTGTTTAATACTCCTGGCTTAATACTAGTACACTGTAACCAGGATCACACACACACACACACACACAGATCACAGGTCAGATACGGAGAACTGGAGCTGCAGTGTTAGTATTACAAGTAGCATATTTTTTTCCCACCTCTTTATAGAGGCTGCGTCTGGACGAGGGTCTGTTTTCATAGTGAGATACACGGCCAGAGCGGTCTGATCAATGTGAGACAGAACGATATCCGCTGCTGCCACGATGTCTCGCAAACGCTTCAGTCGCTCCTGATGGAGAAAAAGAACAAGGTGAGCTGTGTGTGTGTGTGTGTGTGTGTGTGTGTGAGAAAGAAAGGAAAGAAGGAACAGGGAAAAAAAGGAAGGAAAGAAAGCAGGAAAGCCAGATAGAATGCCAGAAAGACAACAGGAAAGAAAAAAATAATAATAATAAAAAGGATGTAAAAAAAAAATTAAAAAAAGAAAGAAATATAAAGACGGACAGAAAGACATGGAGATACTGCACCTTCTCTGAATCCAGCTGATGCAGTCTTTGGACATGTAGAGGAAGATAATTTGCGAAGCTCTGTTTTAGTTCATCATATAAAGTATTATTGTCCAACCTGAGGGTTAGAAATTAAAGTGAGATCACAATGTACGCATGTAAAAAAGCAGAACGGATGAAGTGAATGGAGCGAAATGGCAGCCTCACTTGGTCATCCACTGGATCTTCAAGTCTCGGAGGGCTTCAGAGAACTCTTCCTTTACGTCTTTCTCTTTTTCTACGTCCTTGTCCTTCTCTTTTCCGCCGTTCTTTGATTTGTTTGGTGCAGCGGTCAAGTGGTAGAAAATTGGCACAATGTCCTAAAGTGGGCGGGGAGAAAAAAAAGATTTCTCAGATCTTTGATAAAAAATTATCAGGCCGTCATTTTTATTGCTATAAAATAATAACTCCTGATGTACAGCAGATGTAGATCCAGGACAATCTCCTCTTTTCCAAGGAAATGCAAAACATTTCGAACCTTTAATGTCCAGATTTTGATCTAATATAATATATTATTATACATTATGAAGACATCAACAATATGGACATTGACATTTTGTATGTTTGCCCACTGACAAAGAAATAATCAGTCTATAATTTTAATGGTAGGTTTATTCTAACAGTTAGAAACAGTACACAGAAGCAGTCAATCAATAAGATTCCAAACTCTTTACCATGACCAGGGCTCTTTACCAGGACAAAGAGCTGTCCAAGCTGTCAGTGACAAGACTTTAGACCTACACCAGGCTGGAAAGGGCTTAAAGACCTTTTTCGCAAATAAAAGAAACAAAATAACTTTAAGTCCCACTTGGTCTGGGGCTCCATCTCACCTCGTGGAGTTTAAACAATAATGAGTAGGCTGAGGACTCAGCCCAGAACTACGCAGGTGGATCATGTCAATGATGTCAAGGCAGCTTGGACCGGAGTTACCAAGATAACAATTGTTAACACACTACGCTGTGAAGGACGGATATCCTGCAGCGACTGTCAGAACCCCTCTGCGTAAGCAAGCACATGTACAGGCCCATCTGAAGTTTGCCAATGAACATCTAAATGATTTAGAGGAGAACTGGCTGAAAGTGTTGTGGTCAGATGAGACCAAAATCAAGCTCCTTGGCTTCAACTCAACTCGCCGAGTTTGGAGAAGGAGAAATGCTGCCCATGACCCTTAAAAGCACAAACCCCACCATCAAACACAGTGGTGGAAACATTATGCTTTGTGGGTGTTTTGCTGCTATTGGGACAGGAAGACGTCGCCGCATTAAAGGGTTGATGGACGGGGACATGTACAGTCAAATCTTGGGTGATAAAACTCTTTCCCTGAGCCAGAACATTCAAAATGGGTCGTGGATTCTGGCATGACAATGACCAAAAACACACAGGCAAGGTAATAAAGGAGTGACTCAAGAGGAAGCACATTAGGGTCCTGCAGTGGACTAGTCCGTCTCCAGACCTTAAGCCCATAGAAAATCTGAAGCTGAAGATTCGAGTTGCCAAACATCAGCCTCGAAACCCTAATGACTTGGAGAGGATCTACAAAGAGGAGTGGGAGAGAATCCCTTGTAAGATGTGTGAAAACCTGGTGACAAACTGGTGATTTGCCAACAAGGGTTTTACCACGAAGTCCTAAGTCTTACTTTGCAAAGAGGTCAAAACTTTTTCTGGATGTTTTTGTTGTTATTCTGTTAGATTAAAACTATAGAATGATCTTTTTTTTTTTTTTTGTCATTCAGCAAACATACAATATCAGCAGGGGATGAAATAAATATTCCCTAACTGTATGCTGAAGATATGATGCTTGGCTGTTATTTCTGAGCGTCATAAAATCACAGGTAGAGTGTAGAGATGTATACTCACCTGCTATTGTAAAGAATCATACTTTAACAATTAAGTTATTCTACACCTCCGGACTACGGTAATAAATAGTTAGAATTTTGCATTGGCAGATTTACAGAACTCTAGCTCATCCAGTACCTTTTTAAATTTTCCATGTCGTTTGGCTGAGGCTTGTCCCTGGTGGTCAAAATAACACACAATAAAGGACAGAAGAGAAAAACACACACACACTCTGAGCTCTGGCTTTCCACTTATACTATCTGCATTCTGGGTTTAGCATTTTGTTAACCATTTAATTCCCATTTTCCTCCGCTCCATTTCCATTACCCCTCATGTACCAGTGCAGTTAATCAGGGTTACTTTGCTGAAAGTTACCTAGCCATGATTCTAACATAATGCATCAATAATCTTGTAACAATGAACCATTTTATCTTTCGGAAAAGATCTTTTTTTCGGTCATCAGTAAAGAAAAAGCAACAGGGGGGAAAGGGCAGGAAAAAGGTGGGTATACCCTCTCCAGGAGACCCCATGGTGATGTAGCAGGTATGAAGACCAGAAAAATCCACAGTTTAAAAATCAAACTTCGGCCATTTGTTTTAATTCACAGATCAATGCACTGGTTCCCAAACATTGCTTACGACCCCCTGGGGGGGCCACAGAAAAGGCTAGTGTGAAGGCTACAGATTTTATAGGGATGCAAAAGAAAAAAATAGCAGAAATATGAGTCAAAATAGGTCGCGTAGCAATAGCCAGCCAAGTTCAGCTCGCCCCCACCCCCCAATATTCTCCCTCGCTCTGAATGCGTGTTCCATCGAGTTCTTCATGATTCATGCGATCGCTATACTCGTGTACTGCTTATGTTCAACCGAAACGCAAAATCCGCTCAAATAACATGGCGACAGGAAATTTCTAGAATACTTTTTCCTGTTTTCCTGTTAAAAATCTCAGTTGAGAACAATAAACAATTACATCATAAAACAATGTAAAAGCTGCAGGATTTGATTTTAATGCTTCTACTTAATAAGTGACCCGTTTCTTTGTTTTTTTCCCCAACAAGTTGACGCACACTGGATTTGTGTTAATTTACATAAATCCTTCTGAAAGAAGGGTGGGACTTGACAATTTTTCTATTCTGTAAAAGAGAGGTCCGGCAGAAAGTTTGGGAACCACCGGATTAACGCCTGGCTTCGTCAGATTTCTTAATTGTTTATCGGTGTCAGCGACATTAATAAAGTTCGGCTGTGAGCAACAGCGGCTTTCACAGGGGTGTAAAATGTTGTTTCACCTGTAGAACCGTAAATTTTTTTTACATTACTACGTTAAACTCGAGGACTTGCACCTGCTTAAGCAGTCAACACAACAGACCAACATACAGTTATATTTAGCTAAAATATAGCCAACAAACGTTCACAGTTTTGGTATTTAAAAGCGACTTGCTTTTATCTAATTTTTTTATCCAAATGAGCAGTGGGGAATTGAACCCACAATCTTCTGATCAGTGGTTCAACACCTTAACTTCCTGGTTGTAGTAACTGCAAGTAATGTATGCATATGCAGCGTTTTCGATCGATCAATCATCTATAAATTGTGAATTTATTATAATCATTATTCTCTGGTGATAGAAAACACCTAAGTAAGTGCCCCCCCCCACAGTGACACCTTTATTCAGTCTTTCCAGTAAAATTATTGTAATTGTTAGTATTACTGACTATATGGCAGCTTTTCCTAAAAAAAGATGCATGTTGCAATGTTTTTAGGTGTTTTGTTGCAATAATGAGATTGTGAGATTAATTGCAAATCGCAGCAGCACAATGCACACTGTGTAAAACAGATTAGCTCTGCTGTTGTGACGTTTGTCAGGGGAAATGTTGTGCTCTTTTGCGTTCATTTTTGTTGGTAAATGTGAGACATTAGCGTGTAAGCACATTTTCAACATAAACAGGAAGTGTGCTATGTGTCATTTTGGGTGGGGCTTTACAATAATTAGTCAACTACATAAGTGCGATTGGTTCAAGTAGCACAGCCGCAACGGGATTGGTTGGATTGTTATTAGCGCAGGGTTGTTCATTTGCAGAGATCATTTTTCAGGACATTTCGAGTTTCATTACGAGAATAAAAGACTTTGATTGTAATTTATTCTTGCAACAATTTTGGGCCATATGAAAGAATGAGGTTGGGGCCCCCCAATCACACCTATTCCAAACTGTTACTACCAACAAAACAGATCTCAGGGGCTATTACTCATCTACAAATTCCAGTAAATGTGTAGTGAGCTGAAGCGGACTGATCGGTACGAATCATCGATCAACATTTAACCACTTTAAAGTAGGTTTGGTACATGCTTACCAGACCACGTCAAGAACTTAATTCCCAGCACGTGTAACCGCCAACACAAGACAGCGACTCTACATTACAGCGCTTTTTGTTACTAATGGTAATTATTTTAGACCAATTAGAAACTTTTCTTTAATAACCAGAAACATACAATAATATACATTTTCTAGGACAACAAAATTTTTATTTTTTATTATTTTTAAGTGATTTCCAAAACTAGAAAGTTGTCAATAGTATTCAATAGTCTAGAACGTTGATAATTAACTGAATCGATTGATCACTTTTATCAGTGATCATTATTGATCAATCATGCCCATCCCTACTCAGCAACACCGTCACAGCACTATAAATTCTCGGCTGACTAAACGAAAAAGCAGTTTTACCCCCCTACAAAATAAGCGCTTAAGCAGCATGCAAAATAAAGACAGACCAACCAGAAAGTCAAAAGCTACCCAAGCCACAAGGTTAAAAGAAACTGACAGCAAATAGGGCCACTCACTGCTTTTTTCCCGTACTCGCTCTTCGGTACGACCAGAGAGCCGGTCATGTAGCACCCAGGACCTGTGCCTTTAGGTACCCTGAAAGATAAGAGAGAAGCTAATGCAAGATCACAGACCAAAGCGATTTTTTTTTTTTTTATGTAAAATGAACTGAAACCTAAAATCTAGTCAGATACTTCATTAATAAAGAGAAAAAAATCCTCATGCGATCCTTACTAACGACCTTATAGCTCAGTCACGAATTAAACCAACCACACACTTGTCATCTGGTAGAGAGGTGATGTAGAACGGCTGAGACGCTCCTGGGGTAAGAGTGAGCGAGTTTATTTTCTTCTTAGCCAGCAGGGCCGCCCGGTGAGTCTCGTACACGTCCAGGCTCAGCGTGTTGGACAGTCGATGGGACACTATGATGGGAAGATCTTTAAGCCGCTCCAGCTCGCTTTGCTGCTCGTGACGAACCTGCAGCCGTATGGTGTAGTCACCTTTCTCCAGCTTTATAGAGTACTATAGGAAAGTGTGGAATAGAACACAGTACTTAAAAGACACTACATTAACAAAAGGATTGGGACACCTGACCATCACATCTGTAACATGCTATTCCAGATGTAGTCTCACTCTTCCCCCTATAATAACCTCTATCGACTGTAAAAGAAATAATGTAACGCTACAAAAGACAACTGAGACACTCTAATATGGGTGTGCTGGTAAGGTGTCCGCAAACTTTTGGCAATGTCATGCATCAACCTCAGAAATAAATTAGCAAATAACAGAAAATACTACTACATGGGCTATAATCCAGAAAGGTATTCATCATTGTTTATGTATATCAAGTCTTCAAGCATTCCAGAGCGTAACAGATAAGGAAGTGCTCATCTACCTGATGCGGATAAGCATCTCCAGAACCCATAAGTCTCTTGTTCTGGTCAAACAGGAACCACAGCTGGCTGTCGAACTCGGATTCGTATAGCAACTCACACAATAGCGGACAACTGGGAGTCACTTCACCGCTTTTAGGCTGTAAAACAAGACATCAATCAGAATTAAAAAAAAAAAAAAAAAAAAAAAAAAGTCAGACGGCTTCCTGAGAAACAATAATTTAGATCAAAAGTATTTTTTTAAGACATGTCAAATTATAGCATTCATCCTAGTTAGACAAATTATGATACCTAATACCGCTTTTCCACTGAAGCCGGTGCTTGACCAGGGCCGCACTCATTCAGAATGGGCTTACACTGACCGTTAGCAAAACTCGCTACGTCTACTCGCTGTCCCCTGTTATATCTCTACTTTTATTTAATTCCTATATTATTATTATTATTTTTCTTTCAATTGTTTAACCAGTTAGGGGCCCTTTATACATCGCGTATTTTGCACGCTCAATTACATCATTTCAAATGTGGCTTTTCCGAATACCGCTAGTGTGACAAAACAACCAATTAGCATAATTTTGTTATCTTTTTCTTTTTTTTTCATGAATAATAATTGTTCTAAAGCAAAGTTACAGACAGGTGAAAATCCATTGCTGAAATTTCCTTGTTGTAGTTTCCTTTTTTTCTTGTTTCCGAAATACACCTTTAGTTGTGCCTTCTAAACTGTGGTCTGTGGTGAAAGCTCCACCCAGCAAGGTTTTGGGGCATTTCGGAGCCTGGATCTGGGCACCGGCTCCAGCAATGGCCACAGTGATAAAGCAAAAAGTGCTTTTATATCCTTTCATCTCAAACAAACAAATTATACTTGTACAGTATGTAGCAAATATGGTTAAAAGTAAATATTATAAATATTTTATATCATAAATATTAAGATTTATTAACATGTACAGATGCAGACTTTAGGTGGTGCCATGATGTGCATGAATGAGTACCTGGTGAAAGTTGTATGTAAGGACGACTTCATAAAGCTGACGATTGTTGGGGAGGACATCTCTGGAGCCAAGAGCTTTTGTTTTTGAACTTATCGGCCTACACACACACACAAAAAAACACACACACACACTGAAAAACCTGTTTACGGTGTTCACCAGTGTTGTTCTCATGATTTTTCACATGTCCCGTGTCTAAAGAAGTCTGTTTAGGGACATCTAATCAGTCCCTTCATTATGCCACGGTCGCGATTATGCCAAATTCAAGTTTTTTTGGTACATTGACCAATCATTGGTGATGCACCGTAGCATCCATAAACAGTACAGGGTTTTCCAGGACATTTCAAATTTTATTACAACACGAGTAAAAGAGACAGGTTTCTCATAGTTAACAATGGAAATTTACGCAGGAGACTGTGTTAGGCAATTTCCTGATGTTACACTGTTTCACTTAATCCCCCAATTTTATTGCAACAAAACACCTAAAATTAGTTATATCTAAAGTTTAATCACCTAAGGGGTTGCACCCAGTTCTTCAGAGTGATGGTTGGTGAGACTTCCTCATATCTAACAGGAGAAGACACCTCAAAACTGGTTACGCCTTCAGAAGCATGCTGTTGAAAAAGAAAAGAAAAAAAAAAAAAAAGCTTTAAAAGTTCTAAACTGAAACCAAATATTTCTTTGAGCTTTAGTTCTGATACTTTAATACTCACTATGTGAAGCGGACAGGGGGATGTTTGCAGCCCATGGAAGGAAACCGTATAGTCTATGATGACATCACCGAGACTGGCCCACCAGCGAGCGATGCACACTTCTAACGTTCGACCGGGCTAAGACAGATACAGACAGTGTAGGTCATATACGCTGTTGTCGTTATAGATTAATGAAACGTTATCTGTTAGAACACATGATGAGTTCCAGGTACCAGCACAGGGAAAGCCTCTGTGAGCGAGCCCTTCTCCAGCAGAGAGCAGAATTTGTAGAACTCGTTGGCTCGGTATGCCCTCTGCTTTATCAAGTGCACTGCATGGAGGACAAACTTGGAGGAGACATCAGGGGAGTGAGACGTTAATGTGATCTCTGATGAAGGAGAGGGGTCGAGAGAAGAGAAAAATAAAATATGAGTAGGAAAAAGACATCATTGCAACAAAAACATCATGTCATGGCAGACTTTTCAGCAGTCAATACTCATGTGTCTGACGGGGTTCGAAATCACATTCTTCCATACTATATAGTGTGCAAAAATCGTGATAGCTCCTTCAGAAATCACATACTTCGACACTATATCGTTGGAGAAATTGAGTATGTGGGGCGAGTAGTATGTCAAAATTCTTAGTATGCGAAAGTTCCCAGATGATCTATTACTATAATCACCCGAATTTTGCAGTATGCGTATGATGCACGTTACTATTCCATGAGTCTGCGGGAGAGACGACTTGTATTATGCGGAAGTGGCGGAAAGTTAAACATGAAATTGCAAATCATTCACGTTAAAAATGATCTGACTTCAAATTTGCACTACTGTGACGTCATAGGTCACATGACGTCAAAACAGCAAATGTATCAAATCTGAATTATCTTCCATACTACCTTTAAGCATAGTATATAGAAAAAAAAAAAAAAAAACCTTGCGTAAATGTAGTACCTACTGAAGTAGCATGTGATTTTAAACCAAGCCTTTCTAAGGCAAGTTTCTGGATGATCTTCTAACTCCAACTGGATTTGAATTACCGATAATACTGACATTTATTAGTATCCCATGAGCCAGCAGAAGACACGAACCATCATCTTTGAAAATAATTAAATGTGGCGATGCGACATTTTTCAAATGCCTAAAAAACATTGTTTCTTATGGTTAACTTGCACCTTTTTTATTCTGCGATAATGTTTGTCACATGACAACGTGAACATGGCAGGTGTGGTATGTCCGAATTTCATTCATACTACTTGTAATAATACGTAATTTATTTTTAACATTCGGAAAGTATGCTGTGACCAAAATGTAGTATCTAATAAAGTAGTATGCGTTGTTAGACGCAGCTTATGTTAACATCAGTGACAGTCGGTCAACACAGGCGCTGCCCACTCAGAGACGAATATTTAATCACAAATTAGCAACAAAACCAAACCATGGCCGGCAACACATACGTTGCGCACTGGGTCACTATAATACAAAACTGCATTTCATTCAAGTAACGAGTGTGTACACGGGGGCGTGGCCTAATCGGCTTGTTTTAAACTCTCCCACTTTTTGTTAGTGAATCAATATTCATGTTATATGTGACTGGACCAGTGCAATGTAATGCCTTTTTTTGATTTTCCTCTCCTAGCGGACAACAATGGTATTACGGCCTTCATCTCTGAATCCAATTGATATAAATAGCTGAATAATTTTAATTATTATCTTGATTATTTAAATACTGATCATAAACCATTGATTTATGTTACATTGCATTCTTTAACACTTGACTAACATTTTAATAGTTTTGCTAGCTAGATCACAACACCTTTAGCTATTTACAGTCCTGCATTACTAAGAGTTGGCTTTTTCAGAGGGTTTTTTTTAGCACCAGGCTTCACTGTTTCACACACACACAGTTTACTCACCGGCCCACGAGGTTCCTTGAGGTACGGTGATAAAATGGCGGCGTATTTGGCCTGGTCTGAAGTGAACATCCGGGAAAGAAGTCTCCAGATTCTGGCTCTCTGATACCCTAAACAAAAAAAAAAGCTATATTAGCTAAAGCTAAAATTATCGGTAAATAAAACTGAACCACCACTGACATTTTAGGGGACTTACTTTGTGGGGATTATTACTGTTATAGGAACTCGGAAGAGCGGACCAGCACTGGGTGTAGAGGTATCATAAGCACACACCTGGCAGGAAAAAAAAAAAAAGCTGCGTCAATCAACACTGCAAGAATTTATAATAAACAAAATGTAAATCTGAACCAATACTTAAAATTCTGACATTACAGTATGTGTCGAGATATTTTTGGTGTAATCTGGTAGACGATCTGTACCTCAGTGTAATGCAGGCCCCCTCGGAGCCCCTGTGGGTCGACGCGCACGTTAAGATGACGACACTGGTTCATGAGCTCCAAGTGAGAGGGACACTGAACCCACGGCGCGCTGCATGTGAGCGCCAGGTGCAACTGCAGCGAGATTCGTACAGAGTTTTCTGGAAGATAGACACAAGCATTTGGTCACACACACAAGGCACACCTGGCATTAACACACGTCCTGAGAGACTGGATGACGTGGTGGACAGCTGAAAGCGAAGCTATTCACACCTGCTATTATGAATGTGTGTCCAGTGAACACTTGTGACTAGATTTCATACATCTTTTGTGCTCAAGGTCAGATCAAGGACAGCTGACTATTACATCCCATGCGTGTTTTCTGAACAACATATTATACAATAATCTCCACACCATTATTAAATTATTTCCACCAGATTGTGTTGTGTGACTGTGATGAAATGGGATTCATTCAGCCACAATAGTATTAATGAGATCAGACACTAACTTTGGGTGAGAAGGTCTGGGTTGCAGTCAGTGTTCCAGTGCATCCCAAAGTTCTTTAATTAGAATGCATAGAAGTTGTAGAAGGTCCTGGAGTATCAAAGCTTCTTATGCGAGATTTCTTAACAGTTTTTTTTCCCAGGCTGTAAGAGCCCTCAACTCCAATCTCCCTGTCCCCCTCTGAAACCTTATCCACAACCCTACCTCCTAAAACCAATTAGTGCAATTCTGAGTGTGTTACAGACAGGTGAGACGTTAGGATAGATATATATTACATTGATTTTTAATTACACACACAAAACAAATGTTGATGTGTTTGGTCACTCACCAGTGTTTTCTGGAAATACCGGCTCAATGCCAACTCCATGATCAGAGGGAGTGGAGACATGAATGGCGTCCCTGAGGTAGATGCCCCGCTGATTCCCTACAGTGACCGTGAAGCCTAGGTTACTGGTGGGAGTGGAAGCATGTTGCATGAGGTAGTCAAACGCCCTTTCCACCTACAGCAAAAAAATAAATAAATAAAAAGCACACATCAATCCCGGGTCTGAGGGGTAACAAGCGTATCACGTACACGCAACCGACGTACCTGAATAATGCCATGCCCCTGCGCAAACACTTCGATGTCATCCACTTTCTGAGCTGTGTTTTCCAAAGCACGTCTCACAGCTGGGACTGTGGGTTGTATCCCATTCTGCTTCAAACCTTAACACAGAAAATTTATTTGGTATTTTTTAAGCGGTACTGACTTTGTTGTCATAAATATAAATTTATTATAAGGTTGAAATGACTTATGAAAACATCGATATAGTTTAATAAATTTAAAAAAAAAAGGGAAAAAATGGATAAAATTATTGGTTGACATCAACATTAAAATCTGTTGACAAACATTTTGCTGTCGTTCGGGGAAGTGGTAGAACAGTGGTTATGATTTCCAGCACCACCAATTTGCCACTGCTGGGCCCCTGAGCAAGACTCCCAATTGCTCAGTTGTATGAAAGACACTGTAAGTCGCTTTGGATAAGGGCATCTGTTAAAACATTAGGTCTCGTATGACCTAATGTAGAGGCCCGTAGTAGCGTTGTTTAACCAGTGTGGCGCTGTGGCACGAGATGCAGAAGAAGACTTTACTGATTTGACTTTGTTTACGCTTCAAAGTAGAGTGTGGGTGACGTATATAAAAATGCCGTCAAGTTCTTTTCAATCTTTCTTTTGAGTGGGGAAAAATAAGGTTAAGAAAGCATTTGATCAGAGTGATGTGGATTTTTGCAGCAGCTCTACAAAAGTACTTATTTCGAGTTAAACAGAATGAAATATTGCCAACAGCATCTTTGATCAGCGTGGTGAAAAAGCTGCCCAGAAAGTGACAGTAGAAACACTGATCGACAGTCTGATTGTTCTACCTGAGAGTACGAGGGCGATGCCTCCACAGGCATTAGGAGAGGACATGGAGGTGCCGTTCATCAGCTGCGTGCCGCGCAATGTCCAGTTGGGAACAGAGGCGATTGCTCCCCCGGGCGCGCTGATGCTAACACCTAGCGCTCCGTCTGTACTGGGACCCCTTGAGGACCACGTGTACTGGTTAGGAGGCAGTTTCTCCCTCAGTGAATACTCTGCTACCATCATGTCAGGTGTGACATAAGCACCGACGCCTAGAAAAAAAAAAAACCAAATGCATGATTAACGTTAAGCATTACAGTTTTCTCGTTTGATTTGTTTTTTAAGCACACGCTGTGGAGCTCGGTTGATTTTCAGCTGTTTTAAATTGGCAAAAATGTCTTTCTGATTTCGAGGTCACATGTTAACAGACCTATGACGCTACTCGTGGTTCCTCCAGGACATCCTACAGTGGAAAGACATGGCCCGTTGTTCCCTGCGCTCGACACATAGATGACGTTATGTTTCTGCACCGCCTCAGTGATCACTTCACAGATTCTCCTAAAAAAAAAAAATAATAATAATAATAATAAATTAAACCTGATTCAGGTTTTTGTAATGTGTTTTAAACCAATATTTTTAGATGATTGAGCAAAAAAATGTGGACATTTAAATAAGCATAAATAAATTAATTAATTAATTAATTTTTTTTTTAAAACCCACCCCCCCACCCCACCCCAAACAGGTCAGTGTTGCCAGATTGGATCGAAGCTCTTTAGCCCGAATCCAGCGTAAAACACGCCGATTTAAAAATAATAATAATAAAATAATAAAGAACAGTGTAAAATGCGTAGTGTTTAAACTGGGGAACGAAATGAATATATAAACTCCTGTCCATGGTATCAAAAAGCAGCCCAAAGTTTAACTACCAGTTCCAATGCATTTTTTTTTTAGTCTGATTGGGTGAAAACCTGCACCGTCTGGCAAAATTCTGGTTGCTTTTTAAAACCATTTGTTATTTTATTGTTTCCAGTTAATTTTGAGCTGGTATTTTTTTTTAACTGGCCGGGTTTTACGCTGTATTTGGGTTGGAGATCTTCAGTCCAGTCTGGCGACACTGCTGCAGGTGTGTTTTGGTCTGATAATGTCAAAAGCGTTTGTCAGAAAATTGTTGTGTGTACATTTAAAAGAATTATTGGCATTCTGTAATATAACAGGGGTTAATAGATTTAGGTTTTTTATTACATTTCCATACTGGCATATCTTATTTAGAGTTACTCACATTTATGTCTCTTATTTTAACCAGTTAAGGGTCTTGCTTGCACCTTAACCACTGAGCTACCACTTTCCATTCATTAGTTCCCAAACCACTGAGCTACCACTTTCCATTCATTAGTTCCCAAGAAATTTAATACAACTTTCAACATAAGTCTTCTGAATCCTTAAAAGACCTCTCTTACAGTCAGTCACGACATCTTTAGCTTGAGACCCTGAGGTTCACAGTGCTAACTCTAAACTTTCTCCAAGCTGTGGACTCACCCTGAGTTTGGCCAGTGGGTTGCCTCACCATAGCTGTAGTTCACAAGGTCACACTTGTGGTTAATGACCTCGATCATCTGTAGAGAGCAACAGAAAGATGAGGCACAGGCTGAAAGTTATATGAACTTAACTTAAATGTAACGATAGGCTCACTTATTTTTAACAGAAAAATAGATCAACTTATACAGTCCAAAATAAATTCATTTAATAATAATAAAAAACAAACAAAAATTTAAGTCTTTTCCAAAATGAAGTTCCAATAGAAAGTTTTGGGAAATTTTCCAACCATTTGCAACCTGAGTTGTTCCCGGTAATTTTTTTATTTTTATATAAACTGTATTTTTTTTTGTTGAAATATTTACAAGCTTTGAAGGTGAGAAGTGGCATCAAGTAAAAGGACCAGCTGTGCAAACCACATTTAAGGTAAAAAGAGTCAATGCTGTGAGGTCCTACCGCTCGGATGAGGCCCGTTCCTGTCTCCATCGTGCTTAGTCGAGTATCCCCTATTTTCAACGCCAAGATCTGGGCTCCTGGGGCCACGCCGTTTCTCTCTGGCTCGTCAGGGAAGTAGCCTGCTGCTATGCTAGCGACGTGAGTCCCATGAGCACCTGCAAAGCCGAAAATTCATAGTTTAATAGTTATAAAGAGGATTCGAATGCACTTGTAACTACACTGCTTTTTTATCACACTAAGTCTGCAAAATAAAAACCTGAATGTTTCGGGAGCTTTCATTTTTGACATAATTTATTATTATAGCCTTTAAGTGGTTAATTTCTGTGTGTCCGAAACAATTTCTCCTTCTGGTTATGCAGTACTAACGATCATCAGTGGGTGGCGCAGCTAGCATTTGTTTTCTGCAAACATTAAAGAACATTAAAAGACTTTGTGTACGAGATAAAGGGAAAGCAGTGTGTGTTCTTTGCCGTGGATCATGTGCAGCAGCAGAAAGCTCCTTACTTGCTTAATAAACTTTCTTTACTGTGCCTCATCACTGGACCCGCCCACATCTAATCACCACCAGTCATTTTAGTCCAACAATAACATAAGAAAAAAAAAAAAAAATTTTCTATTGACAATACTCTCACCTCCACTAGTGACGATGCAGAGAGTATTTCCCTCATCGTAGATATTGATGGAGTAATTGAGCATCTCAGCATCTCCTAATGTGGCATATTCCTGCTGTTCTCTGTAAGAGCTGAGGACAGTACAGGACAGCAGGTCTCCAGTCTCTGACGTATCCACCACTGCCCTGCAACAAGAACACCAGTACACACAATTTGTCGTCAATGTTGGCAATAAAAAATTTTTTAAAAAAAGTTGCCAAATATATAGAATAGAGTGTGAGCTCATATGCCCTAACGTAATAGCCTGCAATTGCATGATTCAACCAGTGTGGCGCTGTAACGAAAGTCTCTTACGAAAATACGGTGGAATGTAAACAAAGCCGGACCTGTAAGGCTGAATATCTGATCAAATCCTACAGATTAATTGATGAAATAATTGCAGCCCTGATATAAAAAAAATTTACAGTTCACAAGTGAAATTTTAATGTCTAATGTGTAAAAATATAAAATGTAATGAGAAGAGAAATATTACAACCAGGTAATTAATTAATTAATTATCTATCTATCTATCTATCCATCCATCTATCTTTCCGTCCATCCATTTATCCATCCATTTTTCAATCAAATCAATATTTACATTTGCAGCATTTGGCAGACGTCATTATCCAGAGCGACTTGTTATACAACTGAGCAATTGGGGATTAAGGGCCTTGCTCAGAGGCCCAACAGTTGTGGTCAAGCTGGGAATCAAACCCACAACCTTCGGGTTGGTAATCCAACACCTTAACCATGAGCCACCACTTCCCCAATCAATATCTATTGATCACCCATCCATTGGCCGATCTATCATCCATCTTTAAATCTATTTGTCTGTCTGTCTGTCTGTCTAGCTACCCGTCTGTCCATCCATCCATCCATCCATCAGTCCATCTGTAGATCTATCTATTTATCTACCCTTTTTTAATCATCCCTTTTTTAATCAATCTATACATTGATCTATCTAACCATTCACCCATCCATCAATTACCAATCTATTCTTTCATTGTATCTGTCTTTTAGTCTGTCTTCAGATCTACTTATTCAGCTATCTAATTATCTACAGTATATCTATAACTGACTATGTATCTATGTATTGGTCTATTCTTGTGTCCACTCATCTGTTATACTTCTTTAATGCATTTATTACATGTACACAAACGCACAAATCACATTTCACTTAAAATTCTCTGCTGCCTCTATATGTTACCTCCAGGTGGTGCCGTCATGCCACGCCACACAATCGTACACGGGCCCAGGGTCGCTGTATTTCTTCTCCATGGTGCTTAACAGTTCACTGTGACTCTGCAACTCCTCTTTCTGCAGCTTCTCCATCTGCTTTCCAACACAAACTCCGGGTTAACTACTGCACTGTTTAAGCAATGACACTGCCGGCAAGAGAACAAACCGCAGGGTATTTACAGCGGTTACAGCTGCGAAATAAACCAGTTCCTTATTAAAGCAAACATACCCAAAAACCCAAAAATAAACACTGTCATTAATTGCTAGGGATGGGCATTTTAATTGGGGAATTATTTGATTATGATCTGAAAATTGCACTCCTCCCCCGCACACACACCCATGCATGTCTAGGCTACACAATCCCGTCAACACAGAGAGATTCACGCTTTTAACCTGTACGATAATCAGTTTAATTCACCAGATTATAGTCCGTTTTAACTCAAGCTGTATAATGATAGTAACATGCTGAAACGTATTAATGTGTAATAAACATTACCAAATGACTGCAATTATTAAGTAATTATATTATTATTAGCATTAACGACTGCTCAGTTTGGACATTATCATTTTAAAAATGATCATAAACAGTCATAGCAATTAAAAAACAAACTATTTACAACAGTTTGATGGATTCAACCACGAATATCACCTCGAGCCATCATAATTTTAGGATAAACCTAAACTATTCAATTTCATTGTGCAAGGTACGTGTACAGAGCCAACGAAATGCATTTTTCGCATATCCCATCTTAGTAAGTTGGGGTCAGAGTGCAGGGTCAGCTATGATACAGCGCCCCTGGAGCAGGAAGGGTTAAGGGTCTTGCTCAAGGACCCAACAGTGGTTGACTTGCTGGAGGTGGGGCTTGAACCCAGGTGTTTCTGGTCTTCAGATTAACAACTCAGCACCTTAACCATTTGAGCCACCACTGCCCCCGTATTAACGTATGTCTTTAGAACATTAACCCATCTCACATTCTTATTAAAATCAATAAACTGTTTACAATTAAGCCTGCATTTACAACGTGCGTAAAATAATATGTTTTTCATCTGTTGTCTTTAACGGCTTTTAGGTGCGTTATTGGCAGCACCACCCTCTGGTTACATAAACAATTTACCACCGCATCAACCAGTGAAAACATGGGTATTTTTTTAAGGCTATAGCCGCACAACCTAATCAATATTCTATAATTAAAATCAACTAATGGAATCTTCAAAAAGTCTTCTAATAATTTACTCACCGAACCTGTAAGCCCTGTTTTCATCTTTAGAACACGGTTTAGGATATTTTTGATAAAATCTGGTGGCTCTCCGACCCTGCCATAGACCCTGCCATAGACAGTAAGCTAACTACCACAGAAAAGTACGAAAACGATCGACAAACTAGTCCACGTGCCATCAGTGGTTCAACTGTAATATTACGAAGCTTACGAGTTTTTTTTTTTTGTATTTGATGGTTTATGGCGGTTAGGTGCACATACCACCACCTATTGGGATGGAGTGTGGAGCATTGATGTTGAACAAAAAACAAGATTAAATAAAATAATTAAATAGAGCATTGACCCTGACTTAACCGCACTGAACACCTTTGGGATAAACTGGAACTCCGACTGCAACCCAGAACTCCTCACCCGACATTAGTGTCGCATCGCAATAATAATTTTGTGAATGAATAAGCAAATTCCAATAAAAAAAACGCGCCGCAATCTAGTGAATAGAAGTAAAGGTGGGTTTGGTCAAATTTAGAAAAGAAACTGTCAGGAATTGTGTTAATATTCCAAGTATTCCATGAGAATGTATTGGAATTCATTTAGAAAAAAATTTATATTAACGGTATAGACACAAAGGTTTGGTCATAAGCAAACTACTACACATAGTAAAAATAAAATGATGCGTGTGTGTTCTGGAGGAATGCACGATGCATGCAGGAAGTGTGTAAAGTCAATAGTCCTGCAACGGTGTTATAGGCTAAATTCCCAAATTCCCAAAGCAAAGTTTCCAGCCTTGAAAAAACAAAAACCCTAGTAGTAATCTGAAACTTTGGTGATGTCAAATTAAATTCTTCTCGTCTCTTTTCGATGACGTCAGTAAGAATGTTTGGAACGTTATATCAGTGACGGTGCAGATGGACCTGTAAGGGGTTTGGATGAGCCAGGTCAAACTCCTCTGTCCTGCGACTGGCCTCGGCGAGAGCTGCTCTGTGAGCCGGGTCCCACATCTTTTCCTTGCGTTCTTTCTGGTTCACACACACACACACACACACACAAAAACACACAGTATATTTAACACAAATATGCTCACAACTTCCAGTGAAAGATTATTCAGTATGGCCATAATTAATTTAATTATTATATCAATAACTTACCTGTATCCTCTCTTTAAGAGGTTTGGGAAAAAACTCATAACCGTTTTTAACACCGATGTGATACTTTCCTGATGGGTTCACCCACGCAGGCGGAATCTGTGAAAAAAAATAAATGAATAAATAAAATAGAAGTGAATCCAGAACTGTGAGCTGGATAACCTGATACTATAGTGATCGAGTTACAGCGTGGACAGTAAAAACAATCTGGATGTGATATAGAGTGAACATTAATACCGACCTTGAGTGTGCGTCCAGAAAGTCCGACCACTTCTCTATCTTTGGGCTCCACCACCGTGGACATGTTGACGTCACCACTGCCTGTCGTATCGATGATGTCAACAATCTTAGGCTTGTCCTCTGTAGTGATCTAAACCAGACACATCACAGGCAAATAATCCATCAGACAATCATTTACAGTCTTTGGTAGGCGCCCTTATCCAGAGCGACTTACGGGTGTTTAGATCACATCAACTTGTGCATGTGGGTGCCGGCGCCGGCGCCGTGGTGTAGTCAGTTAAGGCGCAGTCACTTCCCTCAAAGGACCTGTCTGTTTTCTTTAAAAAATTAAGTGGGGGTTTAGGGCCTTGCCCTAGAGATAGAAGTGGAACCGGAAAGGATCCAAGCCTGGAATCAAACCCGGGTCACCGGAATGTGGGAGAGAGAGAGAGAGAGACCGAGTGACCTTGGAGATAGATGAGAGAGAGAGAGAGAGGTGGACCGGAATGGAGAGCCGGGAGAGACCGGTGAGATGGAGAGAGAGGTGGAGGTGGAACCGGAAAGGACCTGAGCCGGGAAGCCGGAACCCGGAATGTTTGAGAGAGAGACCGGAGAGCCGGGAGGTGGAGAATGGAACCCGAAAGACCGCCGGACTGTCGGGACCTGGGAGATAGAGAGAGAGGTGGAACCAGAAAGGACCGGAGCAGGGAAAGGAACCCGAGTCGCCGGAGCGCAACAACTTGCACCCACATGCGGAAGCTGGATTTGATTTCCGTCTCAGGTCCTTTCCGGTTCCACCTTTCTCTCTCTCTCTCTCTCTCTTCCACATTTCGTCCCTCTGTCCTATCAATAAAGGCAAAAATGCCCAAAAAATATCATGACTTTCATCACATAATTGGGGTTGGACTTCTAACCAGAAGGTTGTTGGTTTGTATTCCCAGCACCGCCAAGTTACCACCACTGGGCCTCTGAGCAAGAACCTAAATTGCCAATTTTTTTTTTTTTAAAGAATACAGACAAGTCTTTTAAGGGTAGATATTGGACTGCTAATTAAAAGCATCGCCTAGTTACCACCACAGGGCCCCTGAGCAGGGCCCTTAACCCTTAATTGCTCAATTGTATAAAAGAAACAAATGTTAGTCAGTCTGGAAAAGGACGTCAAATGCCGTAAAGGTATTTTATAATAGCAGCAGTTTTTTCCCCTGAAATCAGACTTCATTTTTACCCCCAGGTGAGATAATTTACACGGTGCTGAAACTGGAGACTCCTTCCATAACGTAGAAGATAAAGGAATGTTGGAAAATAAAGTGTGATAAATATTATTGCTTAATGTGGAATTTCTCTTTATTTAATAACAGTGCAGTCGTTCTTCTCTTTTAGACTTATTTTTGGTCTTCTGTCCATCTCAGTGAAGATATAAAGCAAGTCTGTGCGCATATTTTATATTTATTTGTCTTGTAACCAAGCTCATTGACTAACAAAAGCCCTGGGGGGGATTTTAGAGCCCTGACATTTGGGTGAAATGGGGCAACAGATGCTTCTTGGCTACTGAAGTTGAGACTAGCAACCCGGTTCCCATCACTAACAAGAGAATGACACAGCTTCTTATTCTGTCTATTATTTAAGAATTTACAAAAGCACAATATTACTAAACAAACGACTTATAAGAACACGACAAAACTGTTTTGCTTCTAAAACTGACAGCGTGGGACCGCCGGAGCTTTTTAGCAAGTTAGCAAGTTACACAAATCCAATGAATCGAGCTCTTTAACTTAGCTACTAGCCGCGGCCTGCTCATTTAGAAGAAGCCGCGCTCTCGCGTTACCTGCATGCCCGGCGCTCCTGGGTCTACCCCGGTGTCCAAGATAGCGATAAGCACCCCCCGTCCATCGTACTCTGGAAACCTGGTCAGAAATGAAGCGGCGCCGGTCTCCTTTTTTGGCAGCAGCCCGTGTAAAGGAAAGGAGTCTTCAACCGAATGAGTAGCCATAACCGGACAAGAGGATGAAATGATACCAATATTACAGCAAGCTGTGTGAACAACCGGTGGGTCGGGAAGAGCGGATTTTTAAAGCAACACAAAGCTGACAAACGTTTGTTCGGGTTGACTACAAAATGACCAGCTGTGCCCTATCTAGGTGCCCTAACTCATGCATAAAGTATTAGGAGACTAGTGCACTTTATATACAATTAGGACTCGATTGATACCCAGCCTAGTTTTATAACAAAAAGCCTGGCAGTCTTCTGGTTAAATGTATCAATCATTTAATTTAATATTGTATTTATAATAACTATTGATTAATTTACCCTCAGAAAATTTTACTTAAATTAATTATTATATTATTAAATAATTAATACACTTATATAATGATATACTTATCTATTAGTAATAGAGAGTAATAGTGCACTGAAAAGTATAAATATCTTTTAAAAATAAAATAAAATAATAAACTAATATAAAAAAAAGTTAATAACAAAATACTAAACTAATAAAACATGGTGTGGCATTACAAAGAAGGAGACATTTCGCGTACTGAGGGTGAAAACTATTTTTATTAAAGCGAGAAACACCAGTAACACAACTCCAAACCTCTACACTACAACCGCAACTGTACCACATACATCAGTTCAAAATTAATATTTATCTTAATATTGTTATAACATCACAGAAACCTACAAAATTAAATAAGATATATAATACATTTAAATGCTATAAGCTCAAGAAAATGGCTCAAGAAAAGAAACTGTTTATTAGTCTGGTTGTGTGAGAATTTATTAACCTGGAACGCCGTCCAGATGGCAACAGGTTAAAGACGTTATGAGCAGGATGTGAGGAGGCTTCGACACCGGAAGCACGAAGCCATGGGTAAAATAGCAATTTTCCTAATTTGGAATATTTAGTATTTGTTATTTATTTGTTACCTGTCTGTTTTTACCTGATTAAAGATTTTATTTTAAAAATACACTGTAAATTCGGTGCCTTTTGTAATATATTTTATTCATTACCGTTTCAGACTTCTGATGGAGCCACTGATGGAGTTCGAACCCTGATCTTCCAATGAGCATTTATATTTACCGCATTCAGCAGATGTCCTTTTCCAGAGCGACTTACATTTATCTCTATTATACAAATGAGCAATTAGGGGTTAAGGGCCTTGCTCGGGGGCCCAACAGTGGTGGGTTGGTGATGCTAGGAATCAAACCCCGGTTTATCTGGTCCAACACCATAACCACTGCACTATCACTTACAATATTACCAAAAATATTCTACTATTTCATTCTATAAAGCTGCTTTGACACAATCGCTGTTGATAAAATCATGTACAGATAAACATGACTTGGATCTAAAGGGAAAATAGTGGCTTAAAAACTTGTAAAAACCGATAAACTTAAAATGAAAGCCGCTAAACTTAGAGACAGATTAGCACTGATTCACCACTAGCACTGATTCAGTCACTAAACTTAGGATCTAAAAAAGGTTTTTTTTGGTGTCTTAAAGTACAGTTTATCCTACGTCAGTCAGACAAGCAGCTGTACTGAATTATGTGAATCATTACAGTAACCCGATCTTCCAATTAGCTGTCCTAACCACCCTTACCACTAGGCTACCACTTTACCTCTGAATCATCCGACATTGAATCTGTTTTTGAACTTTTGCAGTACTGGCAACCCTGTATTACAAACCAGTGAGAAGTAATTGGGTGAAACTGCAGTTGAACTCTTAAGTAAAGGCAAAGCGGGGAAAATCTGAATCGTAAAGCAAGTGCCAGGGTAAATGGGTTGGGTTAGCTAAAAAACAAACAGGTTTTACTAGGCCAAAACAAATTTGGACGTTGTAAAGACAGGTAGTTTACAGTTATATAGAGAGCTAAAGTCTCTTTCATTGTGTGTGTGACTGAAAACAGGTATGTGTGATAAAAAGTCAGGTGATTGGGACTGTAATGATGTCTGGGCGGAGCAGTCAACTTAAAAGGCTGCAGTATATTATAGGATGAGAAGGTCTTAGATGATGGAGGTGATTTTGCCAAATAGGATGTGATCCTGTATGAACATCTTTTGCTGTTCCTGAATCAACATCTCAATCAACCACTTACATTACATTTACATTTAAGGTATTTGGCAGACGCCCTTATCCAGAGCGACTTCAATCATCTGGTTTGTACAACTGAGCAATTGGAGGTTTAGGGGACTTTCTCAGAGGCCCAACAGTTGCAAATTGTTGGTGCTGGAAATCGAACCCTGCTCTTCCAATGAACAGTCCAACACCTTAACCACTGCGCTATCAGGCTCTTAGATGTAAATGATTGTTCTTTTTTACATTACACAATCTTGTTCCAAGCCCCTATAATGATACAACACAGGCCTAAGGAAATTTTAAAAGGATACTTTTATACTTTGCTTCTCGCACCTTGGTAGGAAAGAAGCGGCTAAATTTGAACCTCTTGAGTGAGACAGTCATTGAGTAGGTGCCCGAAAAACAAGATGAAAGACATGAGAGCCAAATCAGGAACGAACTTGCAGGAGATTCCCACTAGTCGTATTTAAGGCACTCTTTTTTTGCTGAGCTGACTTCAGTCGAGAGCTGTTAGATTCATCTGAAAAAACATGGCAGACAGAGAGATGCAAGAGGGTTAAGATGAATATGAGGTATTTCTATCACTACCCAAAGACAACCAATCATAACCCTCTGATGTCATCAGTTTGCGTCGGGAAACCAAGCCCGCCTCAATCTATTTTTGAATCTTTTTGTAAACCAAAATGTAATATTATAAATGTATTTATGACATACAAAAACATGTAAAACTTTGATTTGACATTTTACTGCACACACACATCTATTTTGATTATGAAGGAAAGGAAACTGTTCGCACATTAACTGAACTGTACATACATGTTGTATGCAATTGTTCAGTACAGCATGAAATGCATTGCACACGTCAGTTAAGTATTTTGTGTTCCTTTATCTAATAAATGTATTTGTAATATTACATTTTGGTTTGTATTACATTCAGGCGGGTTTGGTCTCTCGACACACACTGATGACATCAGATGGTTATAATTAGTTGACTGAAATGTTGATCCAGGATTAACGAAGGATGTCATATGTAGACCTGACGAAGTTTGCTCGTAAATTATTGTCAAACCAGGAAAAAAAAATATGCTTAAATATGCTGCTCTATCAGCCTGGAATAAATCAAAACATAAGCAAGTCTGGATGTTTTAAGATCATTTTAGAAAAAATAGGAGGTCGAAACATCTGGTTGTTGATTCTTTGTTCATTAAAGTTCGTAAAGCCAAAAATAAGTCTCGTTTCATTCTTTTATCTATTCATGTTTTATACCTGCTTATTCCCTAATTCGGGGTCACGGGGATCTGCTGGAGTCTATCCCAGCCGTCTCTGAAAGGGTGACGGGCAGGAGGGGGACACCCTGGACAGATCAGGTCCATCACAGGGCCACACACACACTTACACTCATGTTAACCGGAGAACCGGGAGTAAACCCACGCAAGCACAGGGAGAACATGCAAACCAAAAAAGGCCCCTTCCTGGGAATCGAACACAGGACCTTCTTGCTGTGAGGCAACTGTGCTAACCACTAAGCCACAATGCTGTTCCCCAGTTTATTTTATTATTCATTAATTTAATACATATTTAATTTATTATTGCTTTTTATACACAATTTGTAGCCTAATCAGTTTAATTTTGTGTTTATGTATGTAAGTATGTATGTATGTCATCTGTGTAAATCTGTGTAAACTCGTGTAAATTGAGCTACTGCAGTATGTAGTATAGTAAAAGAACAATATTTTTAGGTCAATCGTGACTAAGTTGTAGCTTTTTGGTATAAGCAATAGAGTCAGCTCGGTTTACACAAATATTATAAGTCATTAACTACATTATTATATGTTGAAGATATTTTGTTCTCTAAACGTCAACAACCTCAAATGATGCACCAGAGTGTCAGTTTTCAGTGACCAGCAGATGGAGCTATAATGTCAGGTACCAATTTGTCATATACTTTTTTACAGCAATGTGAAAGTCTTTTTTTGCATATCCCATCTTTGAAAGTTGGGGGTCAGAGATGATACAGCACCCCTGGAGCAGGAAGGTTTAAGGGTCTTGCTCAAAGACCCAACAGTGGTTGGCTTGCCGGTGCTGGGACTTAAACCCAGGTATTGGTGATCTTCCTGGTCTCCAGATCAGCAACCTAGAGCCTTAACCCTTTGAGCACCACTGCCTTTTGGTCAACTTGGATGACCCCAAGGGATCTCCACACCAATTTACTTTGACTGAAGTGGCGACTGAACATGTACATGCATTAAACTTATAATCATTATTTACTTTATTGGGCTTTCTTCATATCTACACTAAGTATGTGAACACCTCACCAGGACATCCTCACAAGTATGATTTCTAGTTGTGTTAAATGTCTTAGGTATGTTGTAGCGTTACATTATTCCTTCACTGGAACTAAGAGACCTAAACACTGTTCCAGCATGACAATGTCCCTGTGTACAAAACCCCTGAACTCCATGAAGACATGCTGTGTTCTGGTTGGAGTGAAAGAACTCAACCCCACTTTGGGAAGAACTTTTGGGGAGAACTGGAACCCCGACTGCACCCCAGACCTTCATACATAAACATAAGTGACTGATCTCAGTAATACTGAATGAATCCCTACTTACGCAACACAATCCAGTGGAATGTGATCTTAGAAGTGTGAAGTTTATTACAGAAGTAAGAGTAAGACACAGCTGGATATAATGAAGAGGAAGGGAAAGTGTTGTGCAGTGGTTAAGGTATTGGAACGCTAAGGTTCAATTTCCAGCACCACCAAGATACCACCGCTGGGCCCCTGAGCAAGGCCCTTAACCCCCCAATTCTTATTTAAATTACCTCTAAATTACAATATTTTAGAATTTCATCATTGCTGTTGTTCGGCATGTTACTGTAAAGGTTTCACTTCCTTTTTTAAATGGTGTTTTGAGTAATTAGGGGATAAGATCTGTGCTCTGGTGCTAATCTCTGGCTGGGTACGAGTGAATCAATAATTAACACATTCAGTGCTCAAATGTGACAAATCATAATATTGGTAAATATTATTTCTTTTAAATGTCCGCTGATAAAGAAGCTGAAAATATTACAATACATTGGAGGTCTATTTCACAGAAGATCAGGGACGGGGTGTGTCTTTAAAATCTACGACTCCTGACCAGGTTAAAGGTTTTGCACAGGGTGATCAGTTGTTTTCATATTGAGGCTGTAAAGAGTCTCAGCACAAGGTGCTGCAGGAAGGTACCAGGAACCTGATTTGAATTTGGAGAAAGTGAGTCAGACCTCCTCTTGTGCATTACAGAAACCTGGAGCAGTACTGGACCAGAGTCTGTCATGTGACCTGTCAAAGGCAGTCAAAGTACCTCCCTAAAGACAGTCTCGTCAGATAAGCACTACCAGATTTTGAGGACCAACCCGGAGAGCCTAAAAAGTTTCTACCCTCTAAAAGGTTGTTAACTGTATAAGGCAGTCTGCATATTCTCACCTCCCACACAGAGACATTCCTATTATATCGACTAGGGAAAGTGGCGGCTCATGGTTAAGGTGTTGGACTACCAAGCTCCACCAAGCCACCACTGCTGGGTCTCTTAACAAGGCCCTTAAACCCCAATTGCTCAGTTGTATAAATGAGATAAATGTAAGTCTACTATATTCTACATTGTGTTTATTGCACTAATTAGCCATAGCATTACACCTACCTGTGCCACCAAAACAGATCCGACCTCAGGGCACGAACTCAAATAAAGATGAGGAATCTAAATCCATTTACAGATTTAAATCCTTCTGAATCAATCATTGAACCGATCCAAGTATCATGACTCCCTTGAGTCACTTGAGTATTGCCATGGAATTCCACTAGAGGGAACTCATCCCAAGAACCCCAAGAAACCACCAAATCCTTGGACTCATGAATCTGACACACACACACATACACTGAATACTGAATGACTGGGTTATTTAACCTGGATGACTATGGAGTCGCTCATCTTTAGACTTTACCAAACTTTTAAAGGTGTGCTGTGGTATCTGGAACCCAGATGTTAGAAGCAGATCCTGTCCTGTAAAAGTTGTAAAGTGTGTCCATGGATCACACTTGTCTTGTACATCTCGTAGATGTTTGATCTGACTGAGATCTGGGGGATTTGGAGGCCAAGTGAACACCAACCTGATAGAAAAAGAAAATGTAATTTCTCAGACTAACCATTTTCTACTGGTTTGTGGTCCAGTTTTAATGCTCACATGTTCATTAAAGAATCTTTTGGCAGGTCTGATTAAAGATCAAACCCGTAATATTTTTATCGATATTTAACACTTAATTATCAGATATCAGTTTTTTGTAATATCGACTCCACCGATATATTGCAAATCTTGTAGCCATTTTGAAAATTGTGGAGAAAAAAACAGACAATACACTTTTCAATTAATTCAGATAGTTAAGACATTTTTAGATTTATTTTAGATTTTTTAAATTATTATTTATTATTTATTACCTGTTTGTTTACCTTGTTTTATTTGTTATGAGGGAGTAAAATGACAAAATTGTGTTATAAATAAAAAAACGTGTTTGACAAATAAAGGACATTGAAGCAAGTACATTATGTGAATGAAAACACAGACAACATTGTGTAGTAGAAGAACAGAAGCTTTGTTTTATTGATGAGAAGCTATTTTTAGGCTCTCCACCCCTTGTAGCTGAATGGAAACAGCAGGGTTTATACACCGTTAGTCTGTCAACGTCTGTCCTCTTGGAGTGCCCTTTGACACACATGTGCATGGAAATGCCCCGACATGATACTGTAGAGGGATTTGACCAGTTATGAAGCAGGTTCAAGCAGGGGTGCTGTTCTCTGGGTCGTGTAGGAGGATGTTTCTGGTAAACCCCGAATGCAAGCCACACAGGTTTAATGAATCATATCATGCAATTGCTGACTTTAATCCTAACAGTCTAAACTATTTGAGCGTGAAGTGAAATCTCCACTCTGAAACCATGAGAGTTTATATAGTGAAATATTTGGCATGTTTTTAGTCATCCTGGTTTGCTGGTAATTTTTGTAGTTGTTTTGGGAAAGTGGTGGCTTACTGGTTAAAGTATTAGACTAAGACAACTATTAGACTTGATTCCCAGCACCACCAAGCCTTCACTGTGGGCTCCTGAGCAAGGTCCTTAACCCCAACTTGCTCAAATGTGTAAAGAGAGAGGAATGTAAGTTGCTCTGAATAAGGGTGTCTACCAAACGCTATAAATGTTTTGCTCTTTTCACTATTACTGTATTATTAAATGTGCAATAGGACATCCTGGAAAATGCCTGATACTGTAGCCTGATAGCATCACCCGCCATGCAAATCGCCGTCCAAAGCCACACCTCCTGAACGTAGGAACATAACTACAAGTTTAATAAGCTTTATTGTCCATTTCAACCATATATATCAGATGCAGTACACAGTGAAAGGAAACAACATTTCCCCAGGACCCCGTGAAGCTACATAAACCAACACAAAATTATACAAACTACACAAGCACAGAGCCAAAGACCAAAAAATAAATGAAGTCTTTGCAACATAAAGTGCATGTGTGCAAACAGGTGCAAATAGTGCAAATAGATAAGATAAACATTAATCTAGACAGTGCAAATACTGACAATACAGAACAAAACGGTCTGTAGGGGAACATTAAATAGCGCCTACCAGATTATAAGTGGTGTGTAGTTAGACCAGGAGATGTGCAAGTAAGTAGCAAGATTATTGTGCAAACAGCATTTAAAGTGTCTGTGCTTCACAGAATATATTTTTGTTTTTACATGGTGCTGTAAACATCTATTTCTGTTGAGTGTGTGTGTGTGTGTGTGTGTGTGTGGGTGTGTCAGTTGCTACGGTACGGTTTTTGCTTAAAGCAAGCTTTTGGCTTTTGCGAATGCAGCTTGTGGTTTTAATGTTCATTAGAGGGAAAAGAGACTCTGATGATCTTCTTAGCTGTTCTCACTATCCTCTGCAAGGTCTTGTGTTCTGAAACGGTGCAGTTCCCAAACCAGGAAGTGATGCAGCTGCTCAGTATGCTCTCAATGATCCCTCTGTAGAACATGGTCAGAATAGGGCGGTGGAAAATAGGCCCCCTTTTAGCCTTCGCAGGAAGTAGAGCCGCTGCTGGCCTTTTTGTGCTGATGGAGCTGATGTTTAGTGACCAGTTAAGGTTCTCCTCCAGGTGAAACACCAAGGAATTTGGTTCACTTGACGATCTCTACAGAGGATCTGTTAATGTTCAGAGGGGTCAACAACTACCTCCTCAGTCTTGTCAATGTTCAGAGACAGGTTGTTGGCTCTACACCATGCTGTTAGCTATTTCACCTCCTCTCTGTATGCTGACTCGTCGTTCTTGCTGATGAGACCCACTACTATCGTGTCATCAGCGAACTTAATGATGTGACTTGAGCTGTGCATTGCTACACAGTCAGAGTCAACAGCAGTGGGCTTAGCACACAGCTCTGCGGGGCCCCAGTGCTCTGTGTGGTGGTGCTGTAGGTGCTGCTTCTAATCCCGAACTGACTGAGGTCTTCCTGTCAGAAAGACAGATAGATAGACAGACAGATGGACAGACAGGTGGGCAGACTCATAGATAGATAGATAGATAGATAGATAGATAGATAGATAGATAGATAGATAGATAGATAGATAGATAGATAGATAGATAGATGGATGGATGGATGGATGGATGGATAGATGGGTGGATGGATGGAAGGACGGACGGACGGACAGACAGACAGACAGACAGACAGGCAGATAGATAGATAGTGGACAAATTGGCTGAGGTCTCTAATAATATGGTTTTGGGTTTATGAATGAGTTCACAAATTGTTGACTGTCACACAGTGGTATTTATGGGGGGGGGCATTGCAGATCATTTAGCAAATTATTTACCAAAGTAAACTTAAGAAAGGGACTTCCTGGAGATCACATGTTAATCATTAAAGATGTAATATAAAATATCATTGTTAAGTAACCTCTATACATACTGAGATACAAGGCTGCAGTAAGAATAATAACTAAAAAACCACATATGGTGGTGCACAGTAACACACCCGCGCTGGTTTACCACAGGGCGAAATGGCGGAACCACACCCGCTTTGACTAAAATAGAAAGAAAAAGTTGAAAAAAACAGAGCTTCCATCCCCCCCAGTATGATTCAGGATCCTCATCATCCTCTTTAAAACTCTTCCTCATGATTTGCATGTGGTTTCCGTTAAGGATGTGTTTGATCTACAGCACGCTGACCTGCACCAGGAAACTGTAACTGTACCTTAGTCATGTTTTTTTTATTATTCTAAAGGCAGTTATCTCCTCAGTGCGGGTGCACAGTCGCGCTGACTGCCAACTCTGCAACGGTAAATTAGCTTTGGCGCTATTTTAAAAGAGTCAAGTGTTAATCAGCACTGCGGTGGATAATAGCAGCAAATAGGTCAACTGTCAGCACTTTCAGCAGCACTAAAAATGACCTGGATGCTTACGCAGGCATTGAGAAAGACCTGATTTTAGAACCTCTAGTACAACCCAGATTCCCAAAAAGTTTAGGATGCCCATAGGGCAGGAGTGTGAAGAGTGAGTGTGAGGGGTGTGTGGGGTCCTCCAAAACTGATAAACAATTGAATGTGTAAACATTTACAGCATTTGGCAGATGCTCTTATCCAGAGCAACTACAGTATTCCTTGTTATACAACTGAGGGTTAAGGACCTTACTCAGGTGCCCAGCAGTGGTGGAGCTGGGAATCAAGCCCAGGTCCTCAAGTTAATAGGCCAACAACTTAACCACTGTGCTACCACTTCCCCTGGAAGTGAAAGTATTATTATAAAACTTATATATGATTACCTTGAAATTGATGACCAACATGATGTAAAAAATTGGGACAAGCCCATGTTGTCAGGGAATCTTACCTCACCAGGCCATCAGAGGGCAACCATGAGACTCTGTGTAAAATCGCATACTTTTATCCTTAGTATACGAATTACAGTAAGCAAGAAGCCAATACCCCTGCATTCGATGTACACTTTCCTATCCCATAATGCCGCAGAAGAGACGACTCATCTGTTGCTTATACTGGTATTCAATTTAATTTAATTTTATTTGTATAGCGCAGCTTTACACAATTAAAGAAATTATAAGATGCAAATGAACAGAAATCAGTTTGTCCCTAATGAGCAAGCCGAGGGTGACGGTGACAAGGAAAAACTCCCTAAGACGGAATAGGGAGAAACCTTGAGAGGAATCACTTAGAGAACCCATCCTCATTTGGGTGAAAACCATGTAGCAGGAATTATGTAGTTACACTGTGTGTGTGTGTGTGTGAGCAACTTAAACCATAAATACTCGGGGAACAGCTGGAACGTCCTTATGGCAGAGTGAAACGTCCCCGGTCACCCTGGTGATGTGATCATCGACTGGAGGCGGGTTACAGGGGGTACAGGGAAGGGTCTGACAGGTCCGGAGTAGAGATGGGGTCCGGAATCGACAACACTGTACTGAAGAGGCCGGGAGTTATTTAGTTTTGAAATCGGCAAGTAAAATTCTTATGTAGATATAGATATATTCGCTTCTCGGCCCTCTGGCTAAGATCAAGTGTATGAAGACTTTATATTAAACAGATTTTTAGGGCAGGAGGTCAGAAAGGGATTTGCCCTGGCCACGCCATGCATCAGCTTGGTACTGCAGTACCCCTAGTAAGGGTGCACCTTCTCAGGCAGTAGTTTCTTAAATGGTTAAGGTTTAAGCCCCACCACCACCAATCTTCCACCACTGGGTCCTTGAGCAGGACCCTTTCCTGCTCCAGAGGTTTTGCATCATAGCTGAACCCTGTGCTCGGACCCAAACTTTCTAAGATGGGATATGTAAAGAATCGAATTTCACAAGTGCAACAAATAAACACAAACTTGTTTTGTGTAAAATATGTGTGGTTTATTGCAAAACCGCTACTGTGCCGTAACATGGTGTCAACGATGGTGAATGACTGTAAATACCTTTACATAGTGAAACAATATAGACGCCAATAGGAGTGACCTGTTTCTTATTTTTTTCAACAAGTTGTCACCCACTGAATTTGTGTTAATTAACATAAATGAATTACAATGTTTTAAATAAATCCTACTGAAAGTGTCTTTATTTCTTTATGTGCGTGTGTGTGTGTGTGTGTGTGTGTGTGTGTGTGTGTGGCTTGGAATTTTATATTCTGCAAAAGGAGGTCCTGGAATAAAAAATTGGGAACCACTGTTGTTACAGACTTAAAAACCATGTGAAAGGAATTTGATAAGCAGATGATCATAAAGCCCAGTGATAAGTAGGCACCCCCTTAACATTTACATGTGCAACATTTGGCAGACGTCCATAACCAGAGTGACTTACAATTATCATTTATACAACTAAGCAATTGGGGGTTAGGGGCCTTGCTCAGGGGCCCAACAGTCATGGCTTGGTGGAGCTGGGAAACATTACATTTAACATTTACATTCACTACATTTGGTAGACGCCCTTATCCGGATTGAATTACATTTCTCTCTTTCACACAACAGGGCAATTAGGGGAAAAAGACTTTGCCCACAATGGTGGTTTGTAAATATGAAAGTACACATCTTATACTTTCATATATGAAAGAGGCATTTTACTGTTTATCTTTGTATCTTTGGGGCAGCGGTGTGTGTTAAGTTGTTGATCTGAAGACCAGGAAGACCTGGGTTCAAGCCCCACCATTAAGAAACAAAATTCACTGTGCTGTAAATGTGACAAAATATAGGCATTTGGGACAATGTCCACTGTCCAAGGACTACAATTCATTAAATATGAATGAACATGAACAATTGCCCACCTCCACCCCACCCAGTGCCACTAAACACAAGCGAGTTCTATATCTCTGTGCCTCATTCCAGCTCACCTCTTTTCCAGTTCAGGTTCTATCATTAATTAAGTTTATCATCGAACTGAATGGTTAAAACCTGAATTCAGTTTATATATACAAACGCACCTCCCATAACTCGACGTCATCCTTTGTCTATCCAATCAGGAGAGCGGCGGTTATTCTCAGCGTTCCGCCCCCGGTTCCAGGTTGCGCAGTCGGCCAGTGGGCTCGTGGTTCGCTGCGCGGCTGCTGGAGAGTCCGGGTCCATAACGGAAACGTCTCCAAACGCGGTAAACGGTAAAGAGCGAGCATGGCGGTCGAGGAGGAAGGACTGCGAGTGTTTCAGAGCGTCAAAATCAAAATAGGTAAGCAGCCGAAACAGGGGGTGGGATGAGGGGGTGGGGTGGTGGTGCGCCTTTTTCGTTAACGGGTCAAGAAGGCGCCCACTTTTCCATATTCTAATTCAAAGCACACGCTCGCGCCGCGGTGGATGTAGAGTGTGTGTGTGTGTGTGTGTGTGTGTGTGTGTGTGTGTGTGTGTGTGTGTGTGTGTGTGTGTGTGTGTACATTACCAATAACAAAAAACCAAGAAAGCGCTTTGTGCTTTCGCGTTTACAGAAATCATAACGTGGTTTTCTTTAAAACAAAAACATTCCAGATGTGCAGATGCCACACTGGCGCTCACGCGCTCTGTGTTTATTTCGAACGTGTTGACATGAACTGCGAAACTAAAGCTTTTCTTTACTGGATGTTTTCATGCTGGGAAAAAAAATTAAAAACACACAGTGTTTGATTTCTGTCTTTGCTCGGAACACAGCCCGTGTGCCATTGTCACAACAATGCATTAGCGCGTGCATGGCATTTTTTTTTTTTTAACATATTGGCTGTGTCCCAAAAACACATGATGCTGTAGCGAGCAAACACAAAAACAGCTTAAGGATGTTGGTTTTGCACTGAAATGCAAGAAAATGTATACTGTATACATCCTGCACACACACACACACACACACACACACACACACACACACATAAACATACAGTGGGCTCGTGCAAGGCGCATAGCACAAATCACCCAGCAGGATCCGATCAACATCTGTCTACATTCTCTACCGCAAAAGCAACCCGCTGCTGAGCCACGTGCATGAGTCTGTGCATCAAAACAACATCTGCATGAAAGATAACACAGTAAAGCTTATTATGTTGCAATGTTCTTTTAAGTGTTGTGTTGCAATAAAATTGTGCAAATGCTTTACACTCTTGACATAAATTTGGATTACACTCTGAAATTAGGATAAAGTTGCACGGTCACAACGAATGCACAGGAATTGTTGTGTTTGGATGTCATCAAATCCTGTTTGAGGTTCCAAGAGGTTTTTAACAATGTTCTCAACTGCTTCTCAGACCGAACAAGACGGGAAAAACGCATTGGATGAAACCTTTTACTTTTAAATACACAAAACAGCGTGTGTGTAATACGTGTTAAAGAGTTCGGGATAGAAGAGGCTGTAATCAGGCTTGTGAAACTCCACTCCTGCTTCATTTTCTACTCTCAGCTACAAAATTCCTAACGATCAATAATCCATCATTTACATTTCTGGCATTTGGCAGTTGTCCCTATCCACAATTGTGCAACTGGGGGTTAAGAGCCTTGCTTAGGTGGGCACCAATGGTAACTTGGTTGTGTTGGGAATTGAAACCAGACCTTCTGGTTGGCAGTCCAACACCTTAACCACCGCGCTAAAATACCACTTCTTCTCTCATCATCGATTGAGCATTGATTAATCATGCCTGTTTAGATGTCCGAATTTTACTAGATGCAGTGTGTGTCATGTGACTGGTGGAAAGTATTTTGTAGTATTTGTCATCAAAGAATGCATTTCTCCAACTACAGACAGAAGAGTAACACCCCCCCCCCCACACACACACACACACACATTACCATCGCAGTGCTGGAATGCATATATACACTACATGAAGTCATACAGATTCCCACCACCTACATAAAGCGTTATGAACCGCACGCAGTTGCAAAACTCGCAGTTGCTCAAAGGGCGCTTGAATCGTAGGAACTGAGCATCAGCTGTCAACCAAATCCTGTTGTGGGTGTTCAGGCGCACATTACTGACACCTTTCGAAACGAAAACTGACTTACATTACGAGGCGTGTGTGTTTTGACCAGACAAACTTCCTGCTGGTGTTTTGCATGAGCTGTTATGAGTGTGTTTGCTGATTGTTCGTGTCAGTGAGAAGAGTGCAGGTGGATCACTCGCAGCACGCAGTGTGTGTGTGTATCGGCCCAAATCTGCAGCCAATCGGCGGTCATTGTGGAAAAGGAAAAGTACCTCGAAATAATGCAGAATCTTAATTTTTGGTTCTGCGAAGACAGAATTGCTTCATTTTCCTGCGACTGATTATTAATAATAATACTGTAATTACTGTTCTGTTACATTTCCTTTTCTTACATTTTCTTCAAACACTCTTATCCAGAGCGGCTTACATTTAACTGATCAGTGGGTTAAATGAGGGTTAAGGGCCTTGTTCAGGGGCCCAGAAGTGGCAGCTTGGTGGTGTATGAAGTCATAAGCATTTGCTACTCAAAAGAAAATCCATACCTTTTTCCCAATTCAGTTTAATTTGTATGCCGTGTTTAACAGTAGATTTTTTCCCTAAACTTTACAGAAATACAACAAATCATTTTTTTTAGATAAATTCATATATTCCCGACGAGGGAGCCTGGGGCAAATGTGGTTAAAAAAACCATCATCGTCCGTGATATGATATTGTAAGGAAACCTTGAGAGGAACCAGACTCAAGTGAGAACCCATCCTTATCTGGTGGACTGTGGAGTGTGTAATAGGTTTAGGGTTCCTGTCTACCTACGTCTGTATCCAAACAGAATCTTGACCAGGAGTTTTGAGCAACTTCAGTACATTTTCTAAGGTCATTACAGGTTTAATATCAACTAGAACGACCCCTGCAACAGCAGCTTGGAGTCAACGTTTGGCTATCCGTGTTCGTCCACACTCAGCAGCAGTGCGCAACCTTATGAGATGAGACTCCAGTCGGGTGTGGGGCATCAGAAAGAATCAGGAGCGTCTGAAAGCAGCATGTTTAGCTCGAAAGAGAAAAGAGAGAGAGGGAGAGGGGGCATTATGGATGGTTATGATCATGAAATAGACAAAGACAATGCACAAAGTGTGAACGGGGACTCCGGCAAGATTAGCTATGACAGCATAACTAAAGTAAGAGAGCCAGAATGTGGCACAGACATGAGGGCTTCCTAAAACATAAAGCAGCTTGTCAATCCACTGTCAGCAAATGAAAGGTGAGACAGGTGAGAATTTCGAAGCCCACCATTAGGATGCATTTCACAACACTCATTATGAAATGATCTACAACTTCTCATTCTGTCAGTTCCCCTGTGGCAGGAAGAGGAGGGTGTTTGATTGTTTTGCTACGTATACACAGTTTCTCGGCCCGGTTTCCTGGTTTCTCCAGAAAAAAACATTTGTCCAGAGGAAGCTTCTAGGGGTTAAAAGCTTCTGGTAAGGGTAAAGGAAGGAAACAGGAAAGCGCTCCTAAACACTTCCTGATAGGCAGAAGAAACTCCAAAGCAGCTCGAAGCAGTGTTCATTTTAAGTGTTTCTCAGGTCAGATGTGGACTAACGCAAACCAGATGGAATCAGAGCTTGATTTTCAAACTAAAAGTCCAAACGCTGTAATGCCGTTTCTTTTTTTGAGCAACTTTTCATTGCTTAATGCGTTTGCTGAAAAAGAGAGTGAAACAGAGCTAAAGGGCATCCGGGTGTGAAAGACAAAGTTTAATAAAAAGAGCAGTTGGAAATAAGTGGCTTCAGTGTGGAGACAGGAAGGAGAGATTCAGCCACAGAGCTTAGTCAGAGGTTGAATCACAGTACGTGAAAATCACCCCCCCTCTCTCTTTTTTCGGGGAGAAACAATGCAAGAGAAGGAAGTGTTTTCAGTTTCCACATGGCTTTCCTGGGTGCTGGCCAGCAGAGTTTGTCCAAAACCTTGAGGACTTGTTGAATTAGTGTGGAATGATGGCACTCAAGGCTGCCACACACAAGACCATGAATATGTCTTTCCCCAGAGAGAAAATCCAGAGTATATTGCTAGGCAGATCATTGTTTTGGAAAGGTTTTCACACGAGCGGTGATGTTCACTTTTTTAGCATACGAGTGTACTTCCGTCGTGTTGACTCTTCGTCTCATGGTCTGTGACAGAACCAACAAAAACCAGAAGATGTACCATATGTTTAACATTCAACCGTGGAGATTTATCCTGCTTTTCCATCAGGTGCTGGTGCTGGAACTGGTGTTCTCCACATTTCTCCAAACTGGCTCCAAACTGGTCCCAAAAACTTGCTGGTCTCAAATGGGAACCAATCATGGCACTAGGCGGACCTTTAATTAATTACAGTTTGAGAGGTGCTAAATTTAAAAGCTTATGGAGTAACAACAACAATCTAATTAACAAGAAAAAGTGTTACAAGATAGCAAGGGAATGGCAGGTGCAGAGCCGTCTCTTAGCCACAGCTGATCTCAGAGCAGTGGCAGTTTACCGAAGGTGATAAGGATAAGGGAATTTGTTTAGGCGACTTGTGGATTCAAATGTTGGCCAGACAAACCGGTAGAAAGCAAGCAGCTAGTCATACAGTCTGTCCCACCCAGCACAACAAACCCTGTTTACAAAGCAGCACTATCACATGGTCTGTTAGCAACGTTTAAGTGGACAGGGTTATCTACAAGATGGAACTTGCATATTTTGTCCTTTAGGAGAGTGTTGTGTCAACACAGAGGAGGGCCAATGTGAAGACTGCAAGATTTGACATGCTGTGTTTTACTTTTGTCACCTATACAAAGATGAAGCCCCCAGGAAGGGCAAGTCGGGAAGATGATCAGGTTCTGCATTCTGCGGGCAGATTGATGAAATTCCATTTGAATTGATAAAATCTTAGCAACTCCATTTTGTGCTATCATGTCTGAAGCAGTTAGGTTGTTAGCATACTGGTCAGAAGGTTGTGAGGTTCAATCCCGGCATTTGAGCAAGGTTTTCAGCTGTTGGGATGTACTAATCAGACATATAAGTTTCTCATCATTAGGGTGTCTGCCAATGCCAGAAAAAGGTTAAGGCTGCTCACTTCTCCACACTAAAGTACGAAAGCACTCACTGGCTGGAGACCAAAGATAAGAAAGCTTCAATTTCTGAAATTTGGCAACTGGAAGAGGATAGAGTGATGCACACTGCACCACTGGCACTCATCGGCGAGTATTAGCAATGGGCCTTGCTTTAGTTAGTTAATACATTAACTAACTTGGAAGACAAACAATGACGTCTTTCAAAAGGGCTTTTTTTGGCTTGAAGCACCCAAGTAACCTTAATTTACTTAATTGTTTAATGTTGCCCTTTTATTTATTTAATTATTTATATATAGACAATCCTCGACTTCTGATGTATCGAATTCCAATCTTTTTCATCACTAAGCGGAAAGTTGGCATGCCTGAAATAAACACACCATCTAGGGGTAAATTGAGGGTTGTGTGTATTTCCATGTATTGTTAGGCTTTGGACTTTTATTATTTTTGCATTTTTTTTACCCCTCATTGAAACTGTGCATCACGTCAGTTTTCCTTTGTATAAAGTTAAAATCTGCTTGTCTGCTTTATACACCACGTCCACCTGTTTTGCATCAGGATAACGTTCCAGTTCTCAGGGGAAACAAATCTATATGGTGCAGTTAGATCAAACACTAACTGATAAACTGGGCTTGCTGTGTCTGTGCTCTTACTGTCTGATGCCCTGTGATAGAGACTGGCATCCCAACCAGTGTATATTCCTGCCCCATGCCAACATGCCTCCCCGAACCAGACTAAAGAGCTTACTAAATATGAATTAAACAAACTGAGTAAATGTGAAAGTGAGCTGAGAGACATGTGGGTGTGAAGCAGCAGTTTCATTCAAAGGGCTTTAGTGCAGAAACAGGAAGCAGGGAGTTGTGCACAGTTTTTAGTTGAATCTCAGACTGTTAGAATCCACTCCTTTCGGGGGAGATACAGGGCAATAAGAGGAAGTGTTCCCAGTTTCCACATGGTGTTTCTGGATGCTGGCCAGCAGAGTTGTGTTAAACCTTGGGGACTTGTCGAATCACTAAGGAAGTGGTGACGAGTCCTGAGTCCATTTCTTCATGAAGAACATTATTGTAGACGATATGAACTTGTCCAGTGGATAGTGATTCAATGTGATGGAATGACAGGGAGGGTATGACTGTGCAGCATTCAACTGGGTGAGATTATCCGCAGGTTGTCCTACAGTTAGAATTCTGTGGCTTTGGCCAGCTATTTGTGTCCCCAAGCCTTAAGCAGAAATGGAAATCTCTTTTTACTCCAACGCAACAGAGGGTCACAACTACTAAAGTTTATTGCTCTGGAGCCAATCCTTTGCACATTTGCATTCTGAATGCTTTTCTGGAGTTCCTTACAGGCAAGAACACCACGTCAGCACAACAGGGTTAAAAATAGCACACGAGGACTGCAAGAACCGCTGCTGTAAAGCGGCAGGGTGGCGGAGCAGCCTTAAAGAGGCTTACATCCATCTCCAACGTTACACATACAAATGTAGAACTACTCAACTTGTTCCCTAAAGTTAACCGCTCCAGTTTGAGTCTACAGGTGAAGGGAGGTTGGTCACCTGGGTCGCTCCTTGTTTCTAATTTAAGGGGTTGGAATTAATATCACGCCACAGGAAGGAAGTGAGCTCAGTTTCCACTCAGCTTTCCTGGCAGCTGGCCAACAGGGTTTCCCCCAAACCTCAGGGGCAGCTTGATGTTGTGTTACTGAGTAAAGGGCAAGATGATGGGCCGCTTTCCAAGTATCAGCTGCACAGGGATTTTATTTAAAAAGGAATGTGGGTGTAATTCTGCTCAGTAGAAATGTACATACAGATTCCATTACTTAGTCTCTAAATCAATTATGAAATTCTGCAAATATTGACTTCATATAAATCAGATATCAGGAAATATAAAAGGTTTGCTTTCACCTGCTTACAAAAAACAAATATTTATTGTTGTCTTCCTAGTACATTGTACATATCATTTCTGCGGTGTTTTTTTTTTTTTGCAAAGCAGCTACCATACAGTGGGCCGGAACTTCCCTACACACTGCAGTTTGTAGAGCGCCATTTTTTTTAAGCTGACAAAGACAAGAAAATTAACAATAATTAATTATGTCACATTAGCAGTAGTCAGCAGAAGAGACCAATAATCTCCTTAATAATGGGTCGACATTTGGTATAAACTGGAAAGTAGCATAAGAAAAAACCTGTATAGGAAGAGATAGAGGAGGAACTGGCAACCGCTGGATTTAACAGATCTGTCATAAGCTGCATTTACACTGTATGCAAAAAAAGTGACCCAATTTTATTATTCTTCCTCTAATGTGGTACAGATGGGATGTGACCGACGCTCATGTAAGCAGGAAAAAAAGCACATGGAGTGGAGTGTTTTGGATCGGTTTCAGGCCTCATTCGTATGTGGTAATACATCAGATATAAATCAAATACGTGCAATAGCATAAAATAAGAGTCGGTTGTCTATAACTTCAACTTAGCTGGACACCAACAGACACCGCTCTTCGTTATTTCCTTTTTATCAAAAAGTTCTGTTGCATTATATCTTCACATCCCCTTTCCATTTCCACACCAAACGTGACATCAAATTTTTGTTTCACTTTTTTTCGAAAGCGCCATTAAGAATCAGCTACAGACGATCTGCTAGCGCTGCCGCTTAATTTACAAGGATCTGCTAGTACAAGGAAGAACTCAGCATTACTCGTCATGAATAAAAAACCAGACATTTTTGTATTGTTATGGTGTTAAAACGTTTCATCACAGAAGGTCTAAGGCCAGAGGTATTCCAGGTATTTGCTCAATGCCAGTGCATCGAGGAATGTTATAAACGGACGCCGAGTCTAGACAGCATGTGTGCCTATATTTTGAGCCTCTCCATCTATTTCCGCAGACATCCAGGCTGCTACCAGAGAATTTAACCTCTCCAGTCAGGCCAGAAGCCAGTCATTAGGTTTCACCATCTTTGCTGTGTAAAGAAATGCCATGTGAAACACGAAACCCGCTTCCTGTTTTGATCCTTCTTGCTGATGAACTTCTGCCTCAGAAAGGATTGCGTTATAAATACTAGACGTTTGTGAATCGGAGAAACCGACATGGTGTCAAATGAATGGATCAGTGGCATATTTAATGCCGTTTTGCAGGTAGAGTTTTGATATATTTCAGTTGAAGTATATTTTAGTATTTTACACAGTTGTTAAAGTTTTACAGCAGTTCGGTGATCAGTCATGCCTTGACCTTATTCAGGCCACAGCAGCCGAATGCCTATATTTGGGCATCACACTTCCACTCATCACTTCTCCGTCTAAAACGAACAGGATGTCTCGCACATTTTCCTCTCCCCGACAACTAACAATAGCAAACGTCGCACAGCTGCCGTGGAGCTCTTCTCAGCCGACCATGCACCAACACGGCTCATCTCCACGGCCCTTGTGGTCTTTACCCAGAAATGCGAGCAGTTATTATCAGGCAGACTAAAGAGCGCTAAGAGGGACGATGCCTACAGACAGAGCTGTCCTAATGACGGATGCTCCTCCTCCTCACAAATGCCCCCAGGCAACAGAGCAGAACAAAGCATCCATGTGTGTCAAGTGTCCGTTCCCGGTCTAAAGCTGGGCTCTGTGGTATTAATAGCACTAACATTAGCGCTAGTCTCCGAGGTGTTAGCGTCAGGCTAATTTAGCCGCTTTTTAAACGGATCGGCGCGCGCCGAAATGCTTTGCTAACTTTACTCCTCATTGCCTTCTAAACTACATCTTGGACGCAGCCTGAAATTCCATTTGGACTATCTCATTTCCTGTTACAGTTCGCCTTCTCTTTTCTCAAGGCCGCTCATATGCCACTGCCCCCTCTCTCTTTCTCTCTCTCTCTTTCTCAGCTCCTAACTGTCCCTCTGCTCTGCCATCTTACCCATCCTTGGTTCTGCGCTTTCTGCATGGTCCCCGTCAGTCGTAGGATTCCGTACAAACTCCAAACACGAAGAAAGAGGGTGATAAAGAATATCTGCTGTTCAAGTCTTTAGTTTAAGTAAGTGATTAGTGACGTTAGGGCAGCCCACCCTTAGCTCCGATGAAACACGCCTAACTTCGCCACAGCGGCCCAGGCACTTGTCATGGTTTTGTGTTTTTACTTGCTTGGTTGACAATCAGCTTCAACCGCCAGACAATATAAACAATTTGTTCATCACTGCATAAAAATAAAAAAACAATAACAAAAAATTAGAATAAAGTGGATCGGTCACCTCGTGATTCATTAGTAAATGTTAATGTATTGAACACATTAACACACTGGAGCTTCTGCATGTACCATTAGTCCACCAGTAGCTGCGTTTCCATTACCCTTTAAGTTGCACAAATTGAAAATACGCTTAATAAAAAAAGTCTTGATTTTTACAGAAGTGCCCATATACGCAAAAAAAATTGCAATGGAACTTTTTTTTGCATTTACAGGTCACATGGTGTATGCAAAAAGTCATATGATTATTCTTTAAAGATGTAGCGGCAGATTAGAAACACTTATCTTAAAGGGACTCTCTTATATGGACTCTCTTAAAGGGACTCTCTTAAAGGGACTCTCTTAAAGACATTGCTCCTAATCTCAGCTCGTTACCTGTATAAAAGACACCTGTCCAAAGTCAATCAGATTCCAAACACTCCACCATGGCCAAGACCATGTCAGGAACAAGATTGTAGACCTACAGCTTGACCATACGGCATTCATCACTGTATGTCTGGATCGAGTTCTTTCTTCAACTAATTAAAAAAAAAAAAAAATACTACCATTTTAGATTTCAAGCAACAGAGAAATGACACCATTTACCAAAATGGAAGTGGACATGATAGAAAAGGGACAATCTGTGGCAAATCTTACAGTCCAAATGAAAAACGCTTATAGATATTTGATGCTTGTATAACATTTATACGTCCCCTCCGATGAAAATCAATGGCTAGTGCATTGGCAGCGGCTTAAGTGAACCTGTTAATATCTGCCAAACAGAAGAGGACCCAAGCACCTCTGGCGATTTTTTTAATGACCTTAACAGAAATTGTTATTTTGCAATGGTTTCTGCGCAAATTTGAAATAGGAAAACGCATCTAGTGAATCTCTCTCTCTCTCTCTCTCTCTCTCTCTCTCTCTCTCTCTCTCTCTCTCTTCACCAGTTTCTTTCGTCTTGTTCTGTTCTTTTTTGCTTCATGTCATTTACATTTCCATACAGCATTTCACTTTAAATCCTGGAGCCCGGATTCACTGTCAGGAGACCGTCTGCCCCAATTTAGTCTTTCTGTAATTATATTTTGCCACCTTCACAGTGCCGGTGTGTGTGTCATACATTCACATTTACAATTCTGGCACTTGGCACTGAGCAGTAGAGGGTTAAAGGCTTCGCTCAGGAAACCAGTTGCGGTGTTGAGAAATAAACCCATGATCATCGGATCGGTAGTTCAACACTGAGCTACCACTTTCCACTTTTCCGTAGCTGGGTTTCCCCCAGGACAATGAGTGCATTGTGGGTAAACTTTCTGATCTAAACGAATGCTAGGGGGTTATTAAATTAATAATGATCACCCGAGAGCAGCAGAACATTGACTTTTGTTGTATAACGAGTTTATCGGTTAGGTCTATTTTATTCTATATTCTATTATATATTGTAAACGCTTTATTATATAGGGGGTCACGTGAACACTGTTAGGACTTAAGACGTTCAAAGTCAGGCACATAAAGCATCACTGAGCAATGAAACAGTGAGCAATGTGGAGGAAAACACGGCACTGTTCATTCGACATGCATCAGCTCACACACACACACACACACACATACACACACACACACGATTGGTCAGTATCACTCGGATAGGAAGAAGTTATTCAG
>VCAZ01000004.1:3360000-3385000 GCA_005784505.1 Bagarius yarrelli | reverse complement strand
TTTTTTTGTTGTTTTTTTTTGTTTTTTATCTGTTATCATGTAACATTGTTTTTTTCTTTATCTGTACTGTCTTTTTCTTATCTTAAATTCTGTAGCTATGTATTTGTAAAGTCATTAGAGAATTTCCTTTAAAGGTGCTATATAAAAATACATTTTTTAATTATCAGAAATCAAGAAACTTTATTGTCATTTCAACCATATATAGCAGATGCTGTACACAGTGAGATGAAACATCAGTTCCCCGGGACCCCATGATGCTGCACAAAACAACGCAGAATTACACAAAACAACAAAGAGTCACATCACAGAACAACAACACAGAGCTAAAGACTAAAAAATAAATTGAGGCAACATAAAGTGCATGTGTGCAACCAGTGCAAATACATTTACAGCAGACGTCCTTATCCAGAGCGACTTACATTTATCTCATTTATACAACTGAGGGTTAAGGGCCTTCGCTCAGGGGCCCAGCAGTGGTGGCAATCAAACCCACAATCTTCAGGTTGGTAGTCCAACACCTTAACCATGAGCCACCACTTTCCCAATACAAACATAACTCTAGAGAGCACAAATAGTGACAATACAGAACAAAACACTCAAATAGCACCGACCAGATTGAAGTGAGTGATGTGCAAATAGGGGGAAAAAATCTGCAAGTAAGTAAAGGATTAAGGGGCAAAGATTATGGTGCAAAAACAGCATTAAAGTGATTAAAGTGGTAAATTGATAAGATAAACGTAAGACAGACAAACACTTAAATTAAAAAAAATGTTGCATGTTTGGTAGGAGGACAATACGAAGATTAAACTGGTGTGTTATACAGTATGTACCAGGCTTGTGTGCTGAATCTGTCACAGTGTCTGGCTGACTCCTGAGTGTAAACGGTTTAAGATATAAAAGACTTTCAATTCCGCAGCTGCCTTTAAAGACAGGCTTTAAATAGCAGTCTAACTGCATCAGAAGATTCCAGCTCTCTATGCTAAGCTGAGGCTAATCACTACCAGACGTTGACCTCCTCTACTGTGGCAGCGGATGGGTGTGTTATTGTGGGTGTGATGTCACTGACGGGGGATATACACACACACCACAGCACACCTTTATTTCCTCCTGGCATGCATTCATCCTGCATGACTTTTCTGTAGGTGTGTGTGTGTTTGTCGGTGTCGGTGTCGGTGTGTGTGTGTGTGTGTGTGTGTGTGTGTGTTAGACCAGACAGACCACATTCTTCTGGATGGGTGTGTTGTCATGTGTGGCTGTGGTCTTTGGGTTCATAAAGGAACAACAGCACAAGGATTCTTCTAGCTCAACTCACATTTAAACAAGGAAACTGATTAGGTGTGTGTGTATTTGTGTGTAGTGTGTGTGTGTGTGTGGGTACAAAATATGTTGTGTATGATTAATACATAAATTAAAATCAAACTAATTTAAACATATAAGACATAATCGTTAATCACGCAACGATTCAATCTGATTCGGATCCATGAGTCAATATGAATCTTTGTCATGGTAAAGCTTATGGTAATTTTTTTTTGCCGTACATTTAAAAAAACAGATCTGCCACTTTAATTAAATAAAATAGTTGTCATGCTAAAAAAAAAAAAAAAAATACTTACTTTTTTTAAATAATTTTATGCTCTGAATGTGGCAACTTGATGAACAACTTTCAAAATGGATTTCGAGCTTTATGAAACTTGATGTAAAAAAACATGAAACTTCTCTGATTGAACACTTATCACTATTTATCGTCACATATTTTAGAACTACTTTAAGGTTTGTTAATTAACTATACCACAGAGTATCAAAAAGTTTTGAGACACACCAACAGATGGCAGTATAAAGCTGCACTCACAGTCACAGGGAGCTGTTGGCATGTCTCCAAACTTTTTGATTCTCCCTGGTATATAAAATGATTGTATATATTTTATTTTTAAACGTGTCCTGATGTATAATAATATAAAATATAATACGTATCTTACATTTAACATAATGTAAAAATGTATTTTTTAACAGCACAGTGAAATTCTTTTTTGCATATGCCATCTGAGTAAGTTGGGGTGCAGGGTTGGTTATGATACAGTGCCCCTGGAGCAGGAAGGGTTAAAAATCTTGCTTAAGAATCCAACGATGGTTGGGCTTGAACCCAGGTCATTCTGGTCTCCAGATCAGCAGCTCAGCACCTTAATCATTTGAGCCACAACTGCCCCCTAAAATGTACAAACTTTGGTCGATGTTTTTATCCAGAGTGACTTACATTTATCTCTTTTATACAACAGAGAAATTGGGGGTTAAGGGCTTTTCTCAGAGGCCCAACAGTGGCAACTTGGTGGTGCTGGGAATCAACCCTGATTTTCCAATTAGCAGTCCAACACCTTAACCACTGTGCTACCATCTGCTTCGTATGACTCTTGCTTACTGTTTGGGTTTTGCGCTTTGGCTTCGTTTGAAAGTGTTATATGATATTTGTTTACGGACTCTTTGCTCGCTTGATGATTTGAATCATCTGTTGTTTAATAAATAACCTGTTCTGCAACATGGATCCGTCGTGCGATGTTACCGAGGGTGCGTCACATGTGGGTTTGTTATTATTTAGTTTGAAATATTTCCACACCGCCGAGTCTGACGTTCTGCCGCTGCTTCCGGAACTCGTTCCACTGAAAGTTCTGTCAATGATGTCATATGTTTTTGGAAAATCACAAAACAATCTGCAAGTGTGAGCAGCCATGTTGTAATGACGGAACTGGAAGGACGTCATCAGCGGAAAGGCAGATTAACGTTTTTGTGGAATAAAGGATTTTCTTTTTAATTTGCTGTTTCCGTCAGTTGTTTCTGATGTGACACTTCGCAATCTATGTAGCACAGCAGGATCAAACTTCTACAGGCATCAGAATGTCCACAAGCCAATAACACTGCTGGAGTTTTAGGCATTCTGATTAAAGACCGACCGATAATCGTTTACTGATATTTTCCCTGATACACGGTACTGATACCAGTATCAATATTAGTGCATCCCTAGTTTTTAGTATAGGGTTTAGAACACCGTCCTGACCTCATCTTTATGGCCCAAAAGTTTAACCTTTGTGTGGTTTTTGCATCTGTGGGAACCAATTTTAACATTTGTTTAAAGAGAAATGATGTTATTAATTATTTTTTTGCCTTAAACTCATCTCATTTTCCATTTAGAACATAAAATAGAACTTATTTTCCTTAACACATTCTGATCTAATGGGGTAAATGTCAAATTTTACCCATACACAATGTCTTTATTGCTTGTAAGTGAACATCTTTTAAGTGTTTTACCATAAATTGCGATGGCTGTGCGGTTGATCCATCAGACCTGTGAACACTGACTTGGTAACAAAAACATCAACACCACCTGAGGGTTAAGGTCACCTGAGAAACACTCGTACGTGCTTGCTGAACATCTCTGTGTTTGCTGATAGAATAAATAAGGCAGAATCTTTATGCGATAATGATTTACTACAGAGGACTTCCTGACCCAGCACTCCTCACATGCCTTTTGAAACACTAACGATGTGCTTTAATGCGCCGCAGCTTCTCCACTCTGTGTAAAACTGCCCCTGTGTTTAAGACTTTGAGACAGAAGCTTGGAATTACGAAAACTGACAATTCACCATTTTTTTCCTCAGACACAAACACACTCCGAGTGAGTGCAACCCTGACCCGGTGTGTTTTTTGTTGTTTTGCTCTTTAGGAGAAGCCAAGAACATCCCTCCCTACCCCGGGCCGAACAAAATGAGGGACTGTTACTGTACGGTGAACCTGGACCAGGAGGAGGTCTTCCGAACCAAAATTATTGAGAAGTCGTTATGGTGAGGGATCTCCGGCGTTCCTTTCATTCCATTGTCTTGGTCGTCTGCTCTAAAGTTTAGCCACTTGCCCTCATTCCTTCATAATGTGCGTGTGTGTGTGTGTGTGGGAGGTGTTGGGGTGGGAGGGAAGTCTGTGGTAAATGTGATGTGGAACACAGGAAGGAAGGACTGTGGTTATTATGTGCTGTAGTTCCTTCTAGGATGGATGATAAAAACCCAGTAAAGAGTGTGGGTGTGTGTGTTTGTTTGTGCTGGAAGAAAGAATGATAGTTGTGTTTACATCATCCTAAAATCGTCATCAACCCTGAGCCTGTAATCAGCACTGGCAGAGTTTGTATAGAGCTTGCAAAGTGTGTAGTGTGTGTATCGAGTGTGTAAAGTGTGTATATACAGAGTGTTTACATTTACAGTTACATTTACAGCATTTGGCAGTTACCCTATCCAAAGCGACTTACATTTATCTCTTTGATGCGACTGAGCAATTTGGAGCAAAAAAGGGCCTTGCTCAGGGGCCCAACAGTGGCAACTTTGTGATGCTGGAAATCAAACCCAGATCTTTCAATTAGCAGACCAACACCTTAATCACTGCGCTACCACTGTATAGCGTGTATAGTGTGTATAAAGTGTATAGTGTGTATAGAGGGTATACAAGGGTAAAGTGTTTAAAGAGTGTATAGTTTATTAGCATGTCTATAGAGTGTATATCATGTGTATAGTGCGAATAGAGTGTATAGAAAGTATTTATAGTCTGAATAGAGTGTGAAGAAACTGTGTATTGTGCAAATAGAATGTAGAAAGTGTGTATAGTGCAAATAGAGTGTGTAGAAAGTGTGTATTGTGCAAATAGAATGTAGAAAGTGTGTATAGTGCAAATAGAGTGTGTAGAAAGTGTGTATTGTGCAAATATAGTGAAGAACGTCTGTATAGTGTGAATAGAATGTGTAGAAAGTGTGTGTTGTGCATATAGAGTGTGTATAAAGTGTGTATAGTGCATATAGAGTGTGCAGAAAGTGCGTATAGTGCGAATAGAGTGTGTATAAAGTGTGTATAGTGCAAATAGAGTGTGTAGAAAGTGTGTATAGTGCATATAGAATGTGTAGAAATTGTGTATAGTGCGAATAAAGTGTGTAGAAAGTGTGTATTGTGCAAATAGAGTGTAAAAAGTGTGTAAAGTGCAAATAGAGTGTGAAGAAAGTGTGTAAATTGCAAATAGAGTGTGTAGAAAGTGTGTAAAGTGCAAATAGAGTGTGAAAAATGTGTATAGTGTGAAAAGAGTGTGTAGAAAGTGTGTATAGTGCAAATAGAGTGTAAAAGGTGTATAGGCGAATAGTTGTAGAAAGGTGAATAGAAAGTGTGTGGAAAGTGTGTAAGTACAAATAGAGTGTGTAGAAAAGTGTGTATAGTGCGAATAGAGTGTGTAGAAAGTGTGTATAGTGCGAATAGAGTGTGTAGAAAGTGTGTAAAGTTCGAAAAAGAGTGTGAAAAAGAATGTGTATAGTGCAAAGAAAGTGGTAAAAAGTGTGTATTGTGCAAATAGAGTGTAAAAAGTGTGTATAGTGCAAATAGAGTGTGTAGAAAGTGTGTATAGTGTGAATAGAGTGTGTAGAAAGTGTGTATAGTGCGAATAGAGTGTGTAGAAAGTGTGTATAGTGCGAATAGAGTGTGTAGAAAGTGTGTAAAGTGAGAAGAGAGTGTGTATAAAGTGTATAAAGTGTGAATAGAGCGTTAGTAAAGTGTGTATAGTGCAAATAGTGCGTGTAGATAGAGTGTGGGGAAAGTGTGTATAGTGCAAATAGAGTGTGTATAAAGTGTGTAAAGTGCGAATAGAGTGTGTATAAAGTGTGTAAAGTGCGAATAGAGTGTAAGTAAAGTGTGTATAGTGCAAATAGTGCGTGTAGATAGAGTGTGGGGAAAGTGTGTATAGTGCAAATAGAGTGTGTATAAAGTGTGTAAAGTGCGAATAGAGTGTAAGTAAAGTGTGTATAGTGCAAATAGAGTGTGTGGAAAGTGTGTATAGTGCAAAAAGAGTGTGTAGAAAGTGTGTATAGTGCAAGTAGAGTGTGTAGGAAGTGTGTATAGTGCGAATAGAAGGTGCAGAAACTGTGTTGTGCAAATAAAGTGTGTATAAAGTGTGTATAGTGCATATACACACTTTTTAATGTGGACGTAGCGAAGAATAAACCCAGGTAAGTAATCTGCGTTTCCGCTCACAACATCGTACCAGTTCCGTCATTACAACATGGCTGCTCACACTTGTGAAGAAAACAGTGAAGACCACCTACCAGTGAGGACACTCATGGCCTACAATTAGACCTGCACTACATTTAAAAGGAGGCGTTTTGTGATGATGTCACATCTCGACCCAAATTTGCAGAAGATCTGTGATTATATTTAAAAAAACAAACTTCTACAGATATTTCAGAGTTTGTTCGATTTCACATTCATTTCTGTTAAAAATTCTTGGAAAACCTTTGGATACTATGGGGAGGTGGTAACTCAGTGGTTAAGGTTAATTTCACAGCACCACCAAGCTGCCACTGCTGGACCCCTGAGCAAGGCCCTTAACCCTCAATTGCTCACGTACATAAACACATCGATGTCAGTCGCTCTGGTAACGGCTGTCTGTCTAAATGAAATTAATGTCTAAATGAAATGAAACTACAAAATGGCATCTCGTAAAAAATAAACATTGTAAAGTAATAAGTAGAGGGGTGCCAATACTTTTGAAAGACAATATTTTTTTTTTTTGCATGAAAGTAACTTGTTAACTTGCAACATGGATAAATGGATTCTAGGTGTAACGCTTGTGTTATACATTATTGTGTTTTCCTTCCCATTTTTGGTGAAGGGTGCCAATATTTTTGAGTTGGTTGTGTTCTGATGTGTGGTTTGTTTGTGTTAGTGATGCTTGCGATTCTGTAAGTGATCTCGTATTATCGGCTCTTTCCTGTCTACCCGCAGCCCTTTCTACGGCGAGGACTTCTACTGCGAAATCCCACGCAGCTTCCGTCACCTCTCCTTCTACATTTTCGACAGGGATGTCTTCAGGAGGGACTCCAGCATCGGTGAGTCCCAGCGCTAGAGTATAGCTCATCGTATGTTCTGTCCTGCTTAGTGTTTCGCTTGGGTAACGAAAACAATTCCAATCATTTCTGTGATATTCCTGTTATTTACCTGTAACCATGGTTACACGGTGGCTTCACAAAAATATATTAACCACTGATATAGATTTTACTCGGGGAAATGTATACTGAAAACTTCCTGAGACATGAAGACACCCTGAGAAGAACCAGACTCGTCTCACATCTGGTTCCTGGTTCTGGACTTTTTGGTGCAAATTTGACCATTAATTGGAATGTCTCATACAGCGTGATCAGTATGTCTCAGTATGTCAGCGTATGATCACCATTAACGCACGTCCTCGCATCTAATTTAATCCAATGATGCAAACTGCTTGATCTGAAATCCGAAAAATATCTGCTATCTATCTATCTATCTAATCTATCTATCTATCTATCTATCTATCTATCTATCTATCTATCTATCTATCTATCTATCTATCTATCCTATGGTATGCTATTGCTATCTGTCTATAGCTGTCATGCTCGATCTATCTATCTATCTATCTATCTATCTATCTATCTATCTATCTATCTATCTATCTATCTATCTATCTATCTATCTATCTATCTATGTGTCTGCTTGTCTATCTATCTATCTATCTATCTGAAATCTATCTATCTATATCTATCTATCTATCTATCTATCTATCTATCTATCTATCTGCTTGTCTATCTATCTATATACTATCTATCTATCTTCTATCTAGTCTATGCTTGTCTATCTATCTACTGTCTGTCTGTCTGTCTGTCTATCTATCTATCTATCTATCTGTCTATCTATCTGTCTAGCTAGCTAGCTGTCTGTCTATCTGTCTATCTATCTATCTATCTATCTATCCAATTAAACAACAAACATTATTGTAAGAGCGCATGCAAAGCAATTCCATGATGTTCTTTAGGAAGCTGAAGCTAAACCGTTTTTAACACCACATGCAGTGTTTTGGTGGTTTTACTCAAAGGGGTTGTCCTTTTTATACCCTGTCCTTTTTTTTAATTTTATCTCAAAAGCGCAATAAAATCACGCCAAATAGCCAACAGCTGTGAGGTAGAAAATGTTGGCATGTAGTGAGTTAATTATATTCCATTCATTTTTACCATAAATAAATAGAAAACAAGTAAAGTCAAAACATCAAATTTATTATTATTATTTTTTTCAAGATTTGTTTATGTGTGTTTTTGCCTTTATTCGTAGAAGAGTAGAGCGACAGAAAACAGGGAGGGAGAGAGAGAAGGAAAGGGGGCGGAACTGGAAAAAGTTCCTGGGCTGGGATTGGAACTTAGGATGGCAAATCACAGCAGCTTTTAAAATGGTAGTTCAGAGTGGTAGCTCGTTAATCATCAACAAACCCCCCCACCCCCAACCCCACCCCCACCCCACCCCAGTGTTTGTGGGACGTTTGAAACCAAAAATCAGCTGCGGTTCTTTTCCCAGCGTCCAGATCCGTTTGTGGGTCGCTGTGCTGCGATGCTGATAGCATATTGTGAATCGTTATCTGTCAGTCAGATAGCGTTAGCAAATCGGTGGCGCTATGAGTCTTGCCCTTTTACCTGATGCAGTAACTCTGTAGCTGTAATAGGCATCATATGCGGAGCAGATGTGGGAAACAGCGGACGTTTGAAAGCAGAATGTTTTTTCCCTGTGTGTTGTTTAGACTCCACTATTAGCATAAAGCTCTGCTTATATAACACAGCGCCAATTAAAGCTTTAAAATAACAAGCCAGGCGCTCTATGCCATTCCTGATCTTTAATTATGTGGAGTTGAGTGAGGCTAAAGCATGAAATTACCCACTGCAAGCTGCATATCACTGTACAGAACATGCCACTTTCCTGCTACTCAGGATTCCGTTATTATCGGACTGATTAGCGAAATAGTACGCTGCATTGCAAACATCTCTTAAACGCTGAGGAAACGTTTGTATAATGCAGTTTAGTTACAGTTAAACAGCGTGATTGACAGCGTCATCGATCAGCTTCACAGATATTACAGAAATAGAAAAAATTTTTATCTCTAGCAGGGCTGCGGCCAGTCAGGGCTGTTAAGGGCTACTAAACAATTAGTCGAAGTTATCGTTGACAAATTGTTGGCTAATATTTTTCTTCCCGAATTGCCGTTCGATCCCATATGACAGTGGTGTCCAAGATTAGCACAGGTTGGTGTGTTAAGGCAAGTTGGAGCTAAACTCTGCATGACACTGGCCCACCAGGACCGAGTTTGGGCACCCCTGCCAAATGACATACCATCAGGACCTGCAATAGCACGGTTTAACCAGGGTGGCACTGTAGCACAAGACTGCAACCACAATAGCATGGTTTAACCAGGGTGGCGCTGTAGCACAAGACTGCAACCGCAATAACACGGTTTAACCAGGATGGCGCTGTAGCACAAGACTGCAATACAGAAGACACGATAGTTAATACAGAATATGTTGGAATGCAAACAAAACGAAACTAGTAAGTAGTTTAGTAGTAGATTATTTATATCTTAATTATTTTAACAGAATTAAAATCTAACCTGATTCTTTCCCCCAGTCAGTGTAAAGCAAACTGAGGTTAAGTTTAATTATTATTAATTGCAAAAGAAATTATTAAATTAGTAAATACATTAAAAATGATATAAATCGGTAATATAATCATTTGACTTTTTTAACAGTTAAAGTTTTTTTTGTTTAAGTTTCTATAAACAATCCAGGCCTACTGTCTAATTAGTAAAATAATAATCGCAGCTCTACGGTACAACAGACGTAACTCACATACGCTGAAATTATTGCCAATTGATAGCTAAATTAATCATTTACAGCAGTTGGCATTTAACTGAGCAATTGAGGGTTAAGGGCCTTGCTCAGGGGCCCAACAGTGGTAAATTGTTGATGGGAATTAAACCCACAATTCTCCAATTAGCTTCCTTCTCCCTCAACTATCATTAAAATCATTTGTTGCATCTATATTGAGTTATGTTGGAAACCTTTCTGAGAGGATAAGAGGAAGGAACCATGAGAGGAACTGAACCTGCGGTCCAGGTTATGAGGAGTGGAGCGGTGTGATTTTGCCTGGATTTAGAACCAAAGTCGGAGTATTACAGTTTTCTGTGGTTCGGAGCGCGGTCCACTAACGCTCCATAACGAGCGCAACTGTACAGAGCAGGAACAGGTGGGGGAAGTGGTAGCCACAGTGGTTAAATTATTGGACTGATAATTGAAAGATTAGGGTTTGATTTCTAGTATAACCAAGTTAACACTGCTGGGCCCTTGTGAAAGGCCCTTAACTCCCAATTGCTCAGTTATATAAAAAAAAAGCCCCTGCCACCCAACACCCCCCTTTACCGTACACACTCTGCTGTGGTTGCATCAGTACACCCAGCGCCGTTCAGGGCAATTTGAGTGGCGCTACGTCCCGTTTGAAGTCATATCACACATCCAGCAGTCGAGACCACACGGAAAGATGGCTTTCTGAGCTCATGTGTGTATGTGTGTTTGATGTTGCGCTCTGTTTCACCCCACTGAGCGTGTGTGTGTGTGTGTGTGTGTGTGTGTTTGTGTGTGTGTGAGGTCTTCCTGCTTATCTTGCACTGCTATCCATGTTTTATACTCAAAACTGAGAGGTTTTCACCCCGAGGCAGTTTATTACTCATATTTACCCCTTTATTCCACTCGGGCACATCTGTGTAGTAATAGATGATGTAATACACAACATTCGTGTTTAAAAAATAACTGTGTGTATGTGAGTGTGTGGGTATGCGTGTAAGAAAGAGAGTGTGTGTGTGTTTGAATGTGTGCGTGTGGAAGTGTGTGTATGAATGAGTGTGTTATTGGTGAAAATAGTAAATAGAGAGAAACACAACAGTAAAGAGAGTCATGTGTGTGTGTGAGAGAGAGAGAGAGTATGTTTGTGTGCAAGACAAAGAAAGAGAGAGAGTTTGTGAGGTTATCGTCGACAAATTATTGACTAATATTTTTCTTCTCGAATTGCCGTTCGATCCCATACGACAGCACAAGACTGCAACCGCAATAGCACGGTTTAACCAGGGTGGCACTGTAGCACAAGACTGCAACCGCAATAGCACGATTTAACCAGGGTGGCGCTGTAGCACAAGACTGCAACTGCAACAGCACAGTTTAACCAGGGTGACGCTGTAGCACAAGACTGAAACCGCAATAGCACGGTTTAACCAGGGTGGCACTGTAGCACAAGACTGCAACCGCAATAGCACGATTTAACCAGGGTGGCGCTGTAGCACAAGACTGCAACTGCAACAGCACAGTTTAACCAGGGTGACGCTGTAGCACAAGACTGAAACCGCAATAGCACGGTTTAACCAGGGTGGCACTGTAGCACAAGACTGCAACCGCAATAGCACGATTTAACCAGGGTGGCGCTGTAGCACAAGACTGCAACCGCAACAGCACAGTTTAACCAGGGTGACGCTGTAGCACAAGACTGCAACCGCAATAGCACGATTTAACCAGGGTGGCGCTGTAGCACAAGACTGCAACCGCAATAGCATGGTTTAGCCAGGGTGGCGCTGTAGCACAAGACTGCAACCGCAATAGCACGGTTTAGACAGGGTGGCGCTGTAGCACTAAAGACAAAGAGACAGAGAGTTTGTGAGAAAGTGTGTGTGTGTGTGTGTGTGTGCATGTGTGTTTGTGTGAGAGAGAAAGAATGTGTGTGTCTATGTTTGTGTGTATGTCTGTGCGTGTGTTTTGTGTAATCATTAGAGAGAGTGTGTGAGAGTGTGCATGTGTATGTATGAGTGTGTGTCTGTGTGTGAGAGAGAGAATGTATGTATGTGTTTGTGTGTGTGTAAGAAAGAGAGTGTGTGAATGTGTGTGTATGTTATTAGTGAAAATAATAAATAGTGAGAAACAAAACGGTAAAGAGAAGAGAAAAAGGGAGGGATTGGGGGGAAGGGAGGGGTGTCTCATGTGTCAAACATTTACCCCAGCTGTGTTCATTAGAGTCTGTGTGTGTGTGTGTGTGTGTGGTGTGTGTGTGTGTGGTGGGGGCAGGGGGAAAGTGTTGATAACAGCAGTGAGAATGTTTTTATGTATTTTTCAGGAAGCTTCAGCCAAAAAGATCCTTATGTTCACTTCAGTGTAAAAAAAGCATCCAATGAGAGCAGTTCTTTTAGGCTAATGCAACAGAGAGCTGGAACTCATTTAGGGAACAAACAGCCTCAGGACTTTATGTGTTACCAAACGTTGGTCAAGCAAATCCAGGAAACGAGAGTTCTTCACCTCCAAAACATCCAGAACACAGCAGGCCTTTATGGAGATCAGAGGTTTTGTGCACGGGGACATTGTCATGCTGGGACAGTGTCTCTTAGTTCCACCAAGAGAATAAAGTAAAACTACAAAATATGGAAACATTCTGATGCGAGTGTATCGAAGGGTTTTTCACTAACTTTTGCTCATAGAGTGTGTAATGAAATGAGTTGTAGTGTTAGAACCCAAAGGTGCAGTTTATTTACAAAAGCAAAGAACAATACACAGACACTAATCTTGAATTGGCTTGACTTAGCTTAGCTTAGCTTAAACATTAGCACAAACAAAACAACAGACATGAACTGACTAGAAAGAACTCAACTCGACATAAACAGACTCACGACAGCGGTACAGGGACACAACCGAAATCCATGACAGAAACAAAAAGGGAAACGCAAGTGCTATAAATACACACGACTAACCAATGAGAACAATGACACATGGACAGGAGGATCATGTGACAGGAACACATGGGGCACAAAGATCACATGACCAGGAGGTAAACAAATGACATGAACAGAAACATGACTTTAAAAGATAAACGTGAAAACGTCAAAATATCAACAAGAAACATAAGCATGAAACATAAACCAAAAACCATAAACGTAAAACAATATAAATATAAAAAAAGGAACATAAACAAAACATGAAACAAAACAAGAAACAAGATCCACAATTACATGTTTAAAGATTTACGACCAGGAGACTGGACTACAATCCTAAGGGTTCTATTTCAACTTCTTTGTTTAATGGAATTGTCTTTTTTTTTGGTCACGTTTACTTTACAGTAAAATTAGTTTCTTCTCATGTCCCATCTTAGTAAGTTGAGGGTCAGAGCACAGGGTCAGCTACGAAACAGCACCCCTGGAGCAGGAAGGGTTAAGGGTCTTACTCAAGGACCCAGCAGTGGCAAACCGGTGGCAGTGGGGCTCGAACCCAGGTCTTCCTGGTCATCCAATCAACACTTAGCGCCTTAACCATTCAAGACCCACCGAAGTCTACAACGGAACGCCACAGGAAGTTATTTATACCTGTGGCCATCAAACTCTATAACTCATCCCCCTTCATTTGGGACATGTGATAACAGCATGGGCAATACTTGAGTTCTCCTGCCCTAATCATTACAGTTAGATTATCCTAATAGTGCAGTATTATTATGATATTATTAAATGATCTTAGCTTAGCTTATTAAGGTGTTTATTTGTCACATATACTCTTACAGCACAGTCAAACTTGTTTCTTCGCTTGGTAAGTTGGGAGCAGAGCGCAGGGTTCAGCTATGATACAGCGCCCCTGGAGCAGGAAGGGTTAAGGGTCTTGCTCAAGGACCCAATAGTGGCAGACTGGTGGCGGTGGGACTCAAACCCAGGTTTTTCTGCTTGTCTAATCAACAAGTACCCTTTGATCCAAAAGAGAAAAAGTGGTTTTCTTCATTTCTCATAAATCTTTTGAAATGAACATCATTAAGTTTTTTGGGTTCTTTTTCGCTGCACCGCTTGTTAGAATTAGTCTCTCTTTTTTCCCCACACACACGATTTTACAGCATGCGAGTGATATAAAGTGTGCCAGTGTTGTGGTGGTATAAAGCGAAGTCAGCAGATGTTGGTTTGCGCTTGTGTGAGAACAACGCGTTTGATCTGCCAGAACGTTGTTCCCCTCCTCCTCCTTCTCCACCTCCTCTTCATTTTTCTCTCACCATTTCTATCGTTTCCTCTGCTTTGTTTGGTGTAAATGAATGTTGGCTTTATGATAATGAGTGTAATTGAGGCTCTTGTGGTGTTTTCTCCATTCCAGAACTTGAACACATGTGATCCATGTGCCATATATGTGTGTGATTGAGGTCTCCTCTGCGTTATGCCCTGTTGCTATGTCAGTTCCTTTTTAGTTTCTGGCGTGTGGGATTTGTGTGTTCATTTGTGCGTGTGTGTGTGTATGTACTACCGGATCAACCACATGACAGCCCAGCTTAGCTTTTATTGTGCAATTTTAACATACCCCGAGGTGGGAAGTGGTAGATCAGTGGTTAAGGTGTTGGTCTACTGATCAGAGGAACTTGGATTTTATTCCCAGACCCTAAACCGGGCTATTTAACCCTGAACTGCACAGTTGCGGCATCTATAGAAGTGACACAATCTGAGACAATTGTCAAAAGGAATTGATAATTGTACTCGCAATTGCATTTTCTAAATGTGGACGCATTATTGTAAACGCATTTTTGTTTCGTGAACGCACCGTGACTGTTAAAACTCAAAAACGAATGGCAAACTGAAACCTGTCAATCAGCGTCAGGGGCGGGACTATACTATGGGTAGGGTTTGTAATCAAGAGTGATGTCACTCAATGACTTATTAATGACGTTATTAATTGCTTGACATTATTTTGAATCTGTTATGTATGTTGTTGCTAAATAAAGCATTTAAATGTATAAATAGAGCAAATAAAAGCATTTAAATGCTAAATAAAGTATTTAACTCTATATTTAAATGTAGGTTGTTATGAATGTTGTTATGTATGTAAAATAAAGCCATTAATAAGACCATTAAATTGCACCAAATGATTTAAAACCAGATGAAATTGTGGATAGTGTTATAGTGTATGCTCAAAAAGTTGATAGCAGTTCCTACTCCACACATTTCCTCTTAATAATGTCTTCACCAACCCAAGTGAAGTGGCTAACAGGAAATGCAAACGTAAAAGGGGTTCACGATTAGAATTTTGCAGTCACGGTGCATTTGCGAAAGCGAAAATGCAAACGGTTTGGAACTGCGTTTGGATTACGTCCAAATTAATGCATCCACATACAAATACAATTTCCAATTCTTTTTGAAAATTGTCCGGAGTGTACATCCAAAGGCGTCTGCCTTGTGTTGTAACTGTAAATGTACATGTGAGGTAAATACGTCGTGTGTAAACCTAATAATATGTTTAAAATCATGATCAAAATGATCCTTTCTGTGTTTTTCTGGAATGTGTTTGAGCCTGGTGGTAACTAACACTCCATCACACTTACGTCAATCAATCGCTTTCACACCCGATGTTCAGACTAGCAAGTGTGACAGAGTGAGAGCCAAGCAGTCATATTTATACAGAGGTGTAAGATTCAAAGCAGGACACCGACCACAAGCAAATCAAACAAACTGCAGAAAATCTTCTAGAAACCATTTAGTCTCCTCATTACGTCTGTCTATGCAGATCCCAACAACCTTCTGATGTTTGGAGCAGGTCTTATGAAATCCATGTTACAAACTGAAGAACTTGGTCTTCTTTACTCGTTATGATTAAAGACCAATATAAAAAATAAAAAAAAATCATTAAAAAGTTAGAATTCTTTGTTTATATGTATTATAATGATGCAGGAATGTCCAGGTGAAAAGTACCTTTAAATCTCAGCAATGATACACCTGTCTGTGGTTGTTAGTTGAACTTGGTTGGCTGTTTGGGTTGGAAAGATCGCAGCTTCAGAGTACAGCCAGTTGATGGTGTTTGTTTAATCAGGCATGTGAAAGTGGGCCGACAGCAATAACCGTCTCTCTTCCCCGTCGGTTGCTATTTCCCTTCCTGGTATTTCTTCACTCATTTGTTTATTGTCAGTTCTGGGTTTAGAGTTGGCACCAGTTGACCCTAATCATGTTTGGTACTTAATCTACACTTTCATTTTTTTTTCCAAGATATTTTTTTTAAGCATTTAGCCTTTATTGATAGGACAGCGAGAGAGATGAAATAGGGAGGAGAGGAAGGTGAGACCGAAGAGAACCCAGAAAGCAACCGTGCATGTGGGTTCCGACGCCTTAACCCACTACGTACACATTGTGATATTTTCTTTTTCTTTGAAATATATTGCAAAATTTAAAAAAAACAAAACAGAATGACTTCATTATTTTCGAATAATTGTGGTGCATCTGTGTAAAATATAATACACAAGTTTCTGAACATAGATAAATACTATAGAATAGATATACAAATAAAATAATCAGTGCTTAATGTTTTCCTGGAGATTTAGATACAGAATTTAAATAATTAAATGTAAATTCACTGTATAAATGAATTATAATAAATCTTTGTTAAATTTACAAAAGTTGATTGTTTTTTGCGCCCAAATACTTTAAACCTGTTTCAAATGTTGACACAGTGACAGAACTTAAAACCATGTACAAGTGATAAACTTTCACTCAATTAATAAACTTTACAATTATTCCACGAATCACACATCGACACTGAACATCCTGTAGTGTGACTATTGCAAATATAAATATAGTTCGGGGTCACAGGGATCTGCTGGAGTCTATCCCAGCCGTCTATGAAAGGGTGAAAGGCAGGGGGGATACACCCTGGACAGGTCACCAGTCCATCACAGGGCCACACACACACTCACCTCTATGGGCAATATAGAATCACCAATCAACCGAATATACATGTTTTTGAACTGTTGGAGAAAACCAGAGAACCCAGAGTAAACCCACGCAAGCACATGGAGAACATGCAAACTCCACGCAGAAAGGCCCCTGCTTGGGAATCGAACCCGGGCCTTCTTGCTGCAGTAACAACCATTAAGCCACCATGCTGCCTATTGCCATTTCGATTCTAAAAAGATATATTGTGCAGCCCTACTACAGATCAAATCAACACTATTGTCACATCACCGCCAGTCCCCACACAACCGTCAGGCTTGTAGAGGTAAATATCATTTTAAGTGCTGCTCCCAACACTTGTCGGACATAAATTTTAAATCCTACAGTATGTACAATGCTTTGTTACAAAAAGAATGAGACAGGAAACAAAAACACTTTCTTGTCTGACTGGATAGGATTTGAATCTTGTGAAGCTCCTTGTGAGATGGTTTGACTAGAAAGCAGATGAAAAGCTGATATTGATTAAGGAGAGGCGTTTGTGTGTTTTAAACAGGGTTTATATCAGGCAGGAGCAAGCGATCCAGTGCGTCTGCTTGTTATCTGTGTGTATTGATCTGTGTCTTGGCTCATAATGAACTGTTTGACAAGCTGAGATACTTATATTATAGACAGAAAACAGTAAACGGAATGAAGTACACTCACTGAAAACTAGCAGCTATCTTTATTTCTCTCTTAATCCAGGCTGAGATGATTGTCTACAAATGTTTTGGTTGTCGAATAGCGAGCTAATGTAAGGGCCTGCAGTAGCACGGTTTAACCAGGGTGGCGCTGTAGTACAAAACTGTAATTTAGTGCTTCTGTGGAAGAAGATAAAAATATAGTAATAATACTATATAGTAGTAGTAATTAATAGTAAAACTGCACGCAAAACATGGCGTCATGTAAAAGATCTGATATAATTATGGCTACATTATTTATTAATTTTTTTTGATGGCCTTTATTCAGAGCCTTTATTCAGAGCAACTTACTTAAATTCAGAGCAATTCAGAGCAACTTACAGTTATCTCTTTTATACAACTAAGCAATTAGGGGTTAATGTCCTTGTTTAGGAACCAGCAGTCATGGCTTGGTGAAGCGAATCCACAATCTTCTGGTTTGTAGTCCAACACCTAAACCATAAGCCACCACTTTCTGTTTAGATTGCTGTTTTAATTCTTAACAGAATTAAATATTAAAAACAGTGTCAGTGTCGCATTATTACTTGATTAGAAAATAACTCCACAGTGTGGAGTTAACTGAAGATTAATCTTCATTATTATTAGTGGATACCAAAATATAAAAACAAATAAATAAACAAATAAATGCATAGTTATAAATTCTTTCCTGGTTTTATTGATTAGTTGTTATATAAATATTTCACTCTTTACTATAATTATACCTGTTAATCAGTAAAATAATTGCAGCTCTATTAAATAGACATTTTTAAAAAGCTGGCGTTATTTTCTTGTTTTATTTATCAGTTACACTAGGCATAACTTATATTTTTACAAATTTATACTAATTGATAATTTTACAATTTCATTTGCCAATTAATTGATTAACCGATTAATCGAAGTGCCGATTAATTTTTTTTTTAAAGAAAAGTTTTTTTAAAGAAAATAATCGCGATTAATTGATGATTAATATAATCGTATGTTTTAGCTTAACTTTATTTAAGTAAATGCCATTAAATAAACACTGTTAGTGTGAGGTTTTCAGTAGACGTCTGTATACTGTATAAGCTTCACTGACCGTCATCCTGGACACACATCAGTCTTCTGTCCACTGAGTCGCACAGGTTAAACGTTATTTGATGTAAACTGCCTCGTTCAGTATTTCCAGCAGGTTCGATTGTCCCTCCTTGCGTCAGCCCGTCCCGATCAGCTTCAACATGCTGGAATATCGTAATCGCTTACCACTTCACCGCTACCGCCTTCCGCCTCGCTTAGCTGATGTAGTGAGTAAACAAATGTCAAGTGCACAGCATGCTAGGAGTGATGATGTTTGATGACACTAAAGGAAGTCCTGATCATTGAGACTCTCACTATTTAACCATCATCTGGAAATCAGTTTATATTCACTCAAGCGTTTCCATTTACAGTCGGATCTCGGCGAGCATTACACACACCTGTCTTTCTGTTCTGTGACAAAATATTTGTGGCAGATGTCCTTTATCCACAGCAACTTACAACTTTATCCAACTGAGCAGTTCAGGGTTAAGGGTCTTTCCCAGGGGCCCATCAGTGGCAGTGAAATGATTGGTGGTGCTTGGACTTAAACCATTATCTTCCGATTAGCCGTCCTACTGCTTAACTACTTCGCTACCGCGTTCCTACAGCTTTTAATAGCAGTTATTAAGTGCAGACTGAATGCCATGCAGCCAGAGATTGAGACTGACGGCAGACGGTCTGGAGTCCATTTTTTCACGTTCTTGTATGTACGAACATGAGCCCCGTGTCACACTGTAGGATTTTAGTGGTCATAATGTAAGACTGTATGACCGTGAAGACGCATCAAAAAGCTGACTTTTTTATACAACTGAGCAATTGGGGGTTTAGGGCCTTGCTCAGGGGCCCAACAATGGTGGCTTGGTGGTGCTGGAAATCAAACCCCAGTCTTTTTGGTATCAGTCTAAGATCTTAACCACTAAGCCATCATTCCCCATCAATTTTGCATCATAAATCCGTGACACGTTCAGAACCCCTGTGCTTTCTCGCTAAATGCTAGCTAGCAGCAAACAAACAGCAGCAGCGACACGTCATAAAACACTCATTTTCCCTCTATAAGTCAGTACATTTCTCTTCTCGCTGTTCTGTTCGCCAAACTCGTTTCCACCTTTTCCTAAGATGGTTTGAAGCTGTCACAGTAATTATGCATCAGGCTTGGCAATCCTATTGGTTCTCGGGTTTGACGGTTGTCGTATAAGTCACACTGCAGAAAAGAGTCTGAAATCTTCTCACACTTTTTTTTTCTCACACAGTTTTATTGGAGGAAAAAAATTTTATCGCAACAACCATCAATTGTCTGAAAAAGATTCAAAACGACAGATTTTAGCACAGGATTATAGGATTATTTTGGTTCAGACGCCCAAATTGAGGTCACTTTATCACACATTGTAAACCTGGATTAAAGCAACCAGTACGGTTCATGTTTATGTTCAGTGTCATGTTTAGGGGTCAATATTTTGTATGAACTCTGCATCATTTGGAAACTCCAGTCTTTAAACTGATCCTCGTAAACGCTTATTATCGCAATCTTAAACACGACAATTTCCCTTTTTCCGTGAGGGATTTAACAAGTTACGACTTCCATCTGTTCTTCTTAGAACTGATAGACAAATCCATCAATCAGAGTGAATTCCTGAAAACTATTCATGTTTTGTGTGCCGTACGAATCAGATGTTCAGCCAGCTGTCTGTGGGTGTGATGTCTGCAAATAAAGCCGAGTGTAAGTGACACTGACTGGACTAAAATGTATTGTTTGTGTACATGTTTCACAGTTACATTTACATTTCTGGCATTTGGCAGATGCTTTCATACAAATTCTTACATTCTAATTTTTTTTATCCAACCGAGATAAAGTTAAGAGATAAGGGGCCTTGCTCAGGGGCCCAGAAGTGGCAACTTGGCGGTGCTGAAAATTTAATCTATGATCTTCTAAAATAATTTGTGGCTTGTTTAGCTTTGCTTTAGTGGAAATGTTATAATGTTGATTAGCGAAGCTGTGTTGTTATCATATGTTTGTGTGTCCTTAGGTAAAGTGGCGGTGAAGAAGGAGGACCTGCAGAAGTATCACGGCAAAGACACCTGGTTCCAGCTGCAGCCTGTCAGCGCAGACTCGGAGGTGCAGGTAGGTCTCCTCGATAGCCTCCTCTCCCTGCTTACCTTCTCTGTAATAGAGGACTAGAACCCTAAACACACCCCGGTTTTATGTTAAACGTTTAATTTCTGGTTGAAGATGTTACAGTGTGACAGTAATTGTCCATTTCCAGTCTCTTGCTGCTCAGTCGGCGTTTGTGTATGTCGTGAGCAGTGAATTATTCCGGATGGACCCGTTCGCTCAGTGTCCTCCAGCTGCCAAAGATAATTCTGTCTGATGACAAAAGGGTAAAAAAATAGGCGATTTCTGTTTAAATATTATTATGTTGTACAGGAAGCATGTGATGGTGAGAGAGAGCTAGTCGGATTAGTGGGGGCTGGGGGGGGGGGCTGGTGTGTGCTATAAATAACATAAAGAAAATAAATCTTCTTCAGTATATCACTGTTCCATTTACATGTCAATCAAGTCAGAGGTTCCTTTATGTGGCACTTTCTTCTGTTTAGAGTGACCTTAGAACCAGCAGCCGGTAGGGGTGGGAATCTTTAGGTACTTTACGATCCGATTTCAATTCTGGAAGTCAGGATCCGATTCCAGAATCCATTCTTAAGCTACACTTTTTTTTCTAATTCTTCTGCTGTGTAAATACATGTTTATATTTTTACAATTTAACCAGAATTGGAGTTTCTATGCCTTTTGGTTTATAGTTGGAATTTCTGTATGACATCATCATGCATCCTAAAAATGATGATTTGGTATCATAAATTGTCTTTTATTAATAAAGTCGTGTTCAGGATAAACTAAAGCTCTGATTGGAACATGAAAACGTCGGATTATTATAGTAATTATAAAGAACACATAAATAACGCCGTAAGGACACACCTTACCTCGACTCCAGCACCTGTAACAGTGTGTGAAACCCTGTGTTAACCACCACGGAGAACGGGCACAAATCCTTGGCAATAAAACCGCCACTGACCGAGTGAGTCACTTCAGCTTTTTTATAGCATCCGGTGGAAGCGTTGCAAAGTGTTGCCACACAGTCGATTTTACATTTGATGTTGATTTGATGTCCATTTTTGTTCAAATTAATCAAATTCTTCAGCATACGTAGGTGCGTCAGTCAGTGCTTATGTAACAGACTGAAATGTTTATTAAGTTTAGAGGTGGTAATTTTGTGTTAGCGCTCATTCTGTGTGTGGGTAAATGTATTTTCCCCTTCGGAGCTTGCCGTAGTTTGGTGAGAGTGTATGCACACAGTGGTGTAAGACATAATAAAAGTTGCAAATACATGTCTGTATCTAATAAACCAGTTCAGTACATTTTCGTTTTATTGTTTAGGTGAACCTGTGACGAACCCTCGCTTACACTTATAATTTTTACTGTTACCTGCACTCGCACACACAGGCCTGCACCATCGCAATCTTATTTGAATTTAGAATTAATTCAATGCATCGATGAATCGAAATTTTTTCCCCACCCTTAGTGGCCGGTCAACCAGTAGTGGCACCCAGAGAAGAAATCTACTTACCGTTTGAGTAACAAAATAAAATTATTTAGTTGTGCTGTTCCACCGTTACATATATTATCATTTATTTTAAAAATTGAAAATATTGTACTGTAAGACAAAAGTGTATTTTTGTGTGTGCGAGTGTGTATGTTGGTCCGTACACTTTTGAAAACGTAATTTGAGAGTGAGATTTTAATTGGCTTTTGTCAAATTTCCATCTAGGCGTGTTCAAAATACCTGAACCCTCCCACTTTTGTTGTTAGCGAATCAATATTGTTTTTATATTTTCGGCCTCATGTGATTGGACCGTTTGCGATGTAAGACATGCCTTTTTCTGTTTTCTTCTAGTGGACAGCATTAGTATTAGACCTTCATCGATTAATGTAAATAGCTGAATTATACAAATGATTACTTTAATTAATGCCCCAGTGATGAATTATCACCATTGACTATTTACAGTCCTGCATTACAGTTTGCACCAGCCACCCCTGATCAGAACATAAAGCAGACAGTTGTGTGGATCGGTTAAGTAGGGAATCAGATGGTAGCTCTTGCTGGCTGGATAATCAGGGGTTCACATCCCAGCCCTCCTCCCCTTCCACTGGTCAGTTGGCTTAATGGGACAAATGTGACTTTGTCTCACACAAGCAAATTGTGGCCAAATATCCCCCCCAAACCCCCCCCCCCTTCATTGAGATCCTACAGCAGAGTGATTAGACAGCGGCAAGAAACAACTGCAGGAATGAGTCATCCTCCGTCACTTACTCGCTCAGAATCCGTTCCAGGGTGCAGCGTTAAAACAAATCAGTGGGTTTATACAGCTCTGTGTGTGTGTGTGTGTGTGTGTGTGTGTGTATGTGTGTGTGTGTGTGTGTATGTGTGTGTGTGTAGAGCAGAGTAACGGATATAGAGTACATTTATCACAGTGGTTTTTATGAGATTAGCATATTCTCTAATAAATTTACTGTTCTGAGCCACTGACAGCATCTTGACTTTAGTTTAAAGAAACATACACACACACACACACACACACACACACACACACACACACACACACACATACACGCACACATTCCCTCTTCTGCCCCAAAAAAAATCCGTACTACTCACAGGGCTGTGCTTTTGCCCTAAAGCAGACCTCCAGTTACAGAAATAAAGGAAGGAAGAAAGTGTGTGTGTGTGTCTGTGTGAGAGAGAGAGAGAGAGAGAGAGAGAGAGAGAAAGGAAAGCACTGAAATAAAGAGAAAAGATAAAGTATGTTTCTTCACTTATAGAGAGCACATTGTTTTGTGTGTGTGTGTGTAAGAGAGTGTCCAGCTGTCAAGTCTTATTTGCATATTGATGATGTCGGCCCGAAGTTTGACAGTACAGTTCTCAGGGGTTTCTCTCTCTGTCTCTCTCTCTCTCTCTCATTCACTTTTTTTTTTCATTGAATTCTATGTGTATCCATGGTAACGCCATCCCATCCTCCACAGGGAAAGGTTCATTTGGAGCTGCGCCTGAGCGAGGTCATCACGGACAATGGAGGTGTCTGCCACAAGCTGGCAACCCGGTGAGTCAGCCAATCGCCTGCCTTTCTGTACTTCCTCTTTCAGCCAATAACATCCCTTCGATACTCGCTCACCTGACTGCTCATGTAGACGCGGGGATTCATTCACAGAGTTGTGGAAAGGCGCCGTTTTGAACGTCATTTTTTTATAATGCATAAATCGATAAATAAATAATGCTCCATCTTTAACTAGTAAATCTTCTCTATTATTATAGGCTTTATTAATGCTGGATAGAGGAAGAGCTCAGTGGGCTGTTGTATCAGAGGAACATGATCAAACACGATTCCCGACAGTCTGAAAAGGATGTGCACAAGAGCCTCGTCCAGAGATTTACGTCATCAATCCGAGACACATTTAGTAACCCGTGTCCTCTCGCTAAACATTGACAGCATTTAGCAGACGTCCTTATTCAGAGCGACTTACAGTTATACAACTGAGTAATTGGGGGTTTAAGGGTTTCGCTCAGGAGCCCCAAATAATTAAAATAGTTGCACTAATTATTACATCATAGTGTGACTGGATGAACAAAGCGCATTGTTAAGTGTAATATAAACATTATAAATGTCTTTAATTGACTTTTTTACATAAACAGTCAAAATTACAATAATTTAGTGAAGGTGTGTGTGTGTGTGTGTGTGTGAGAGAGAGAGAGAGAGAGAGAGAGAGCGAGAAATGAAAGAAACAGAGAGGAAATGCTCACATTATTGCAGTTAAGGTTAAACTTAAATAATACTTGACTATGAATTAGTGTATGTGTTTGTGTGTGTGTGTGTGTGTTTGAGAGACAGAGAGACAGAAAGTCTCATGTTTTTGTATTTAAGGTGTGTGTGTGTGTGACTTATTGTTTAAATGAGCATGAATAATAGTAGAGAGTGTGTGTGTGTTATTCTCTGAATAAGTTAAAGTATGAATAAGAGTCTGTATGTGTGTGTTTGTGTGTGTGTGTGTGTGTGTGTGTGTGTGTGTGTGAGAGTGAGAGTGAAAAGTGAGAAGTGAGAGAAACAGAGAGGAAATTCTCAGATTATTGCAGTTACGGTGTGTGAGAGTTATTGTCTCAATAAGCTTAAATAATACTTGACTATGAATTAGTGTGTGTGTTTGTGTGTGTGTCTGTGTGTGTTTAAGAGACAGATTCTCATGTTTTTGTATGTAAGGTGTGTGTGTGTGTGTGTGTTAAGGGACAGAGACGCAGAGATTATCATGTTTTTGTATGTAAGGTGTGTGTGTGTGTGTTAAGGGACAGAGACACAGAGATTCTCATGCTTTTGTATTTAAGGTGTGTGTGTGTGTGTGCGTGTTTCGGTGTGTGATTTATTGTCTGAATGAGCATGAATAATAGTAGAGTATAAATGTATGTGTGCATCTGTGTGTGTGTGTATGTGTTTGAGAGACAAAGAGAGAGACAGAGATTTTCATGTTTTTGTGTTTGAGGTGTGTGTGTGTATGACTCATAGTCTGAATGAGCATGAATAATAGTAGAGTAAAAATGTGTGTGTGTGTGTTTGTATGTGTAGACATAATT
>VCAZ01000004.1:3290000-3355000 GCA_005784505.1 Bagarius yarrelli | reverse complement strand
TGTAAACTGTTGAACTAGTTCATGTGTGTCAGTACATTTATTATTGTGTCTTGTGGACCAGATACACATCTGTTATATTAAATTGCTTCCTCGTGGCAGAGCAAAATACAGAAACAATAAGGATTCCGCAAAGTATATTTAAATCAAATATACCCGCTTATTCCCTAATTCGGGGTCACAGGGATCTGCTGGAGTCTGTCCCAGCCGTCTCTGAAAGGACGAAAGGCAGAAAGGGTACACCCTGGACAGGTCGCCAGTCCATCACAGGGCCATACACTCACTTGTATGGGTAAATCCATGCAAGCACAGGGAGAACAAACTCCACAGAAAAAGACCGCTGCCCGAGAATCGAAGACGGGCCTTCTATAATAAAAAATACTTTTTTAACAATCGGGAAGTACATACTAACTCAAATGTAGTACCTACTCAAATAGTATGTGGTTTGAGTACAAAAGAGACTTGAACATCTTGTAGTAATTGTAATAATTGCACTGACATGAAGCGGGGGTCTAAAACATCTTTAATTTCCCCCCCTCTTTTTTTTGTTTAACCCCGTTTTTACCCCAGACTTCCTGTTTAACGTGCCCCGTCCCTTGCCTATTGTGCTTCTCCTTTTTTTCCGCTTGCTGCTGTGCCCTACAGGTGGCCACTCCATTTCCACTACCACCACTCTGTGTTTGGTAGTCAAAATCACACTATGTCAATGCCGAACCCCCTCTTCTAGCCATTTGTCATGAACGAATTGTGCTTGAGCCTCTTTGTAAATTTCTCCCACTCTTTCCCTCCCAAACAGTGAAGCCAAGGAAAGACAAGGTGAAGCGGAAAACCAACAACCCCCAGTACGACGACAGTCTTATTTTGTTAAAAAATCTGTCATCCCCCCCCCCTTTCCTTTTAAAAATTATTTTTTATTTAAACATATATATTATCTTGACCAATGCCTGTATTTTTAAATATATTATAACAATATATTTTCTACAAATAAATTGTTGAGCCACTTTTTTTTTAAACGTTTTTGAGTGGAATGAACCCTTTGTCATGAACGTTGTTGCTTGAGTCTTTTTCACATTCTCGTTCTCTCCCACTCCTGTCTCTTTTTATCCTCCACAAACGGAGCCAAGGAAGACCAGGTGAAGCGTAACCCAAACGCCCCAGACGGGGGACAAGTCTTCTATTTTGAGGTAGAAAAATCAATCATTTTTTAATTTACAAACATGTTTTTTACTTTAAAAAAACTATATATAACGAATGACAAAAATGTAATAAAGCAATAGATTTTAAATATATAACAATATATCCTACAGAATAAATTGTTGACCACTTTTTTTTTTAATATTTTTGAGCTGGTAATCCCTGGTAGCCCAGCCTTGATATTTATATTGGGCTCCTGCGCACTATGTACTACTAAAAATAATTTTATTCTACTTAATTCAACTCTTCCTGGGAACATTAAACCATTGTCAAGTGTAATATAAGGTTTGGAAACGCTCTTTTTCATTAAAATAGACAAACAAATTAAAGGTGGAAAGAGATGAACATAAAATTTTTTAAACAACACAATGCATTCGACTTGGCGAGAACAAGCGACTCTTTGTGAAGATAAGGGTTTTGCCCTGATCAAGAGAGAGGGGAGCAAGGGTGCAGTAAAAATGGAAAATAGACAAAATCAAATAGAACTGGTGCATTAAAACCGAGAACATAAAATAACAACACACCAGACTTGTGCACAACAAGCGAGAGACGAAAAAATTTGTTCGCTTTATTGATCAGAGAGAGGTAGAAATAGGGGAGATAGTTTCGGGAATTAGGTTCAGGTCGAAGGTCTTCTAATTTTTTTGCTGTCTTGCAGATTAACCCTACAAACACGCGCCGACCACTGCTTGCCTCCACCTCTGATCCTTGTCAGGTCGTCTTCTGTTTTTTTGTCACAGGTTTGTGGTCATTTATGTCATTTGTCAGGTGTTGTGTTAGATTCATTTTGGTTTTTTGGTGTTTTTTTTTCTTTGATTTGTTCTGTTTTTTCATTTGTTTATCAATCATTAAACAAAATACTTGCATTTGCATCCCCACCGAAGACTCGTGACAAACTTTTGGACAAAAAAATGTAAAAAAACAAAAAATGTTATTTTGGGGAGAAATTTTCTTTAATGAATAGAAAATGGTTAGAAGTCTAATAAAATATCGTTCACATTTGCAAAGGCAGATCGGATATTATTCATGACAATGCTACAAGTCTTTATATTTATCGGAATGTTTATAGCTAAGTTGTTACACTTTGTGGTTTGTACTGACCGATGGTGTCCACGCCCTCAGAGTGTTACTAAAGCAAATCCACCGATACCACGCCGTTTTTACACACGCTTTGCAACAAGCCGAACACAAGGTTGTGAGAGAATGATTGTGGTTGAGACGGAGCGGGGACGTGACCACACCCTTCATATCGTCTTGCTTTGCATAACTGCCTCAAAGAAACCCCAGAAAGTTGTTTGATGTTCTGATGACCCATAACGGGATCCCTGACATCTGACACTCTACTGCCTCTTCCTCTCCTTTCTGCTCAGTGTCCTGGACAAACAAGTCTAGCTCCGGACTCATTGCGCACCCCACACACAGCACTGCGGACACAGAAGACATCAGCAGTTGATTCCAGTGCGACCAAAAAGACAATCCACTCTATTGATCTCATCCCCCTGACAGTCAGGGTCTTTCCCACACAAAGCATGCCACACAGACATACCGAAACAGCTCCCGCCCCGAGTTCATGTCACAGTGCCCACATACCACTTCACCACCAACACTACGCTAAAACAACCCTGAGTTCCTTCCGCATTTAATTAGAGAGATCATATCATTCTCATTTACCCCCTCAGATGTAGCCATCTGATGGGTCTCATGTCTTCAAAGGTGCAGAGAAACCATAAATGGATCATCAGTGTAACATTATTTCTTCATTTCGTGCCACACTGCAGTTTTTCCACTCAGAATGTGTACACACTCACTAAATCACTGATTTCCTCCCAGAGCAGCTGGCTGTTGGGTGTCGAGTGGCATTATTTGTCCTAAAGTTTGCATGAATTGGCTCGTCTAAGTACAAATTTTGCAATCTTTGAAGATTCCTATAATCCTACATTAAAATAATTGTATTTAATAAGTGCTTTGTTTTGCTGCAACTATTGCGTGTTGCGATCAGATAATTCCTCTGCCATGAACTTCTTGAAAGTCACATGATCATCTTTAAAGATGAGGCAGTATGTCTGGACTAAAAAAGGAAGACAAAGTTCGCTCTTTTAAAACCAATGAAAGATAAAAAAGTTCAGCATATAGATGTCAGCACAACAGAGAAAAAGCACCGTTTTACCAAGTCATAAACACGGACATGATGGAGAAGGGCTTGGACCATGCCGTGGCAAATCTTACAGTCTAGTCTAAAACTATCAAAAATTTTTTTTTAGCTACTTAATGCCTAATGCTTTGTATAATATCTGCCACCATAATTTTTGGAATGACTGATCGCAACAGGATGAGTTTTAGTCGCATCCATACATTGCTTACTTTAGATCTCCATTATTACACAAAGTATTTAATAAACATTTAGTAAATAGGGCAAATGTATGTGCAAATTTTCTATGGAAACTTGTGCTAGTGATACAGGGACAACCATCCATGTCAGGCCACCAGAGGCACCCACCCATCAATCTTTTGAAATAGCTTCTTTAATTTTAATTTTTTTTGTCAGTGTATCGCGTGACTGTCATGTGAGTCTTGTCCATATGCTATGGGTTCAGTTCATTTTAGTTGTTTATATAAACGCCAGTCCAAATTGTATGCTTTACGCTGACATTTAATATACATTTGAAATTAGTATTACTCTTGGAGTTATTTAAAAAAGTATGATGCTCTATATAGTATAATTATTGGTATTCTGAATATATGAATAAAAAAAACTATATATATATAACAGTATATACATATAATGCAATATACAGTAAATGATAATACATATATAAATAAAATACGAAGAAAGGAAAGATTTATCATCTATTAAAGTGCACATGTTTTTAGAATTGAAAGCATTTTAATAAGTGTAATTATTTTTATATCATACACCAGTTTCCTGCAGTGATGCTGCAGTTACCATACAACCCTATTTGGAATATTAGCAATAAAAGATCTTCACTCAAACATTTGCACATCTCCTGACTGCTAGCTTGACCCGAGCAGCATCAGCGCCGCACATGGTCCTTTGCAGCTTTACACTTTAATTTCAGGTGTTACGAACAACACTCTCCAAATATTCTCAATTACGATCTGGAACCAACATGTAGAAGCTGATCTACGCAGGAGGCGATCTGGATAATGCCATTTTCTCTGCATGACAGGACTAACTAACATCCCCTTGTACCGACAGAGTGTCCTGGTACAAAATCTGAATGAATGAGTCCATGTTTAGGAGACAGAAATCATTGTGACTGTGGTCAATCAACAAACACACATCCGTTTTTTTTTATTTAAAATATCTTTTGTACAGTATTTACAGTGGCTTAGTGTGCCCACACACAACAGTTGAAAATCAAGGTCACGTCCACAAAGAATTAAGATCAAGGAAACACATAGTCAGAAACAACAACGAATCACGACAAAGAACAAAAAATCCACATGTGAATCATCATCAAACCTCACAAAACAACTGATCAGGCAGCAACGCAAAGTATCAAGCCGTAACTCAATGGAACAGGCAAAGCAACACAAATATGCAAACCCAATCAAGGGAACACAAACAAAACACAACAGAAATCAGTGACACATCAAGGATACAATCAAGTTCGACATTCGCCCAATGAATCTCAATACAATCAATGGAAACACACCAGAATCAAGAAGAAACACAATGGATCAAGCCGGATTTAATGGAAAGATCACACAACTGAACAGACAAACACAAAGAAAAGCAATACATGTTACATACAAATCAAGCCCAACACAAACACATGACAGAATACAATGATGAATCAAAACACACCTGATTAATACAAGGATCAACACCGATACACAACAGAATTAAGACAAAACACAAGCACGGAGTCCGCAAACAATGGATCACATGAATCAGATACACGACGGAATCAAACATCAAGACCAAAACACAATCAGACGAACTCACAAGACTTTTAAACACACCAATTTAATCAATCAATCCGATACGCACGTGAATTCACGACCAAACATCAAAACAGAATACAATGATCAGTACGAAAACAATTTAAAGCCGATTTACGATGACGTTTGAACCCAAAGAATACAACACAAGAATGACAAAACACAATTCAGCGATAACACTGAGACAAAACACAACGGTAAGGGAAACACAACAAATTTAAGACAACACAACGAAATGAAGCCAAAACAACTTGTTTCATTAACAACTTTGTTCCCCCCCCCCTTCTAACCTTCTATTCTATTGTTTTTTTGGGGGGGGGGCGGATTCTGTGTGTTGTGAAATTATGTTGCTTTTGAATGTGTGTTTTGCTGTGTTGTGCATTACTGGACACAAGATATTTCGGCATTAGCGGCATCGGGATCGTATGTAGATTGGATTTTGTTTCAAAAATCATGTGATGCCCTTTTGGTCCTGGTGTTTCACCCGCCTAATTGGTTGGTTTCAAACAACCCCTCCTACTTTTATCGTAGTGTTTTTGTTGGTTTTATGAATAGATGGATTGGACGTTTGCAAGGATTCAGCCTCTTTACTTTTTCCCCTTTGCTCCGTTTTAGTGGATTCAATTACGGGCCTCTTTAGCTGAATTAACATTCATTGAATGATATAAATAGCTGAATTTTTTTAATTGATTATCTGACTGCGTAATTACTGATAAAAAAACTACAAACAATTTGTGATACAATACAATCACTAAATAATTGTACATTTATGTCATTCTATAACAGTTGAATTTAACATAAATGTTTCTTATATTTTAGCTAGCAATAACAATACATCACCATCGACTATTTACAGTCCTGCATTACTAACATTTCACTAATTGAGGCTTTAATTTCTTCTGCACAATAACACTAAAATGACTCATGATTTTTATGCCTGAAGTTTCCACTATTGTTTGTATTACACACCCAGTCATTTGTTTACATTATCCTCTTTTTTGCAGACCAGATTGGCAGTGTCCTGGGAGTAAATACTGTTGTTGATCCTCATAGATTTATTTTAGGTCTGACAGTACTTCAAATAAATAGTTTAGAAAACGGTTTCAGTATTTTAACTTTTGCTGCAAGTAAGAACATTCTGATGTACAGGACAGATGAGAAAACCTCCTCAATGAAATAACGGCATCTTTCTGGCTTTAAGAAACACACACAAAAAAAGGTGTAGTCAATTGCAGATCAAACAAAAGGAAAAATATGGAATCACTAAATTCTAAGGAAAATATTACCAAACAAAAGCACCACTTGTACTTTGTTGCACCGCATCTGGCTTTTATAACAGCTTGAATTGGCATGCATTTAACTATCGACGAACAGTATTCTTAATCAATCCGGCTCCAAATTTCTCTTATTGCAGTTGCCAGATCAGCTTTGCAGGTTGGAGCCTTGTCGTGGACCATTTTCTCTAATTTCCATCATAGATTATTTTATAGAATTGAAGTCCGGACTATTTGCAGGCCATACCATAGACATATATATCTTTCTCAAAGGAAAGTTTTGCCCTATGGCACGGTGCATTGTCATCCTGCAAAATGATGTCATCATCACCAAACACCAGACACCTGACTTACATCCCCCATAGTTACATTTACAGCATTTGGCAGATGCCCCCATTATTCAGAGCAACTTACATTTATCTCTTTATACAAAGGAGCAATTGGGGGTTAAAAACCTTGTTTAGGGGCCCACAGTGGTGGCTTGGTGGTGCTGGAAATCAAACACCAGTCCTTCTGGTATCAGTCCAACACCTTTAACCACTGATTTACCACCAAGTTCCAGCATCATCATCACCCTTCCCAATGCAGATTCAGGATTTGTCACTGAATATCACTTTCCTCCAGTTATCTACAGTTTATGCTTTTCTTTAGCTCACTGTAACGCTGTGTGTTCTGTTTAGATGTTAATGATGGTTTTGTTTGGCGGTTCTGTATGTAAATCCCATTCTTTTAGGTGATTTCTTACAGTTCGGTCACAGACCTTGACTCCACTTTCCGCTTATTGGTTCCTCATTTGTTTTGTTCTGCATTTTTGTTCTTCCTTGGTCTACCAGTACGCTTTTCTTTTTACTATCTTCTTATTTGATTTGTACTTGGTCCAGATTTTAGACACAACTGTCTAAAATAATTTATCTTCTTCAAGAAGTTTTATCATTCTTTCCTTTCTTTCAACTGTTATTTCTTGTGTTGGAGTCATGATCGATATCAATCGGCTTGGTGTAACAGCTCACCAAGTTGTGCAAGCACTCTAGACTAATTAGCAGATGTAATCTGATGCAGGTTTTTGTTTTAGAACTCCATATTTTTGATTCCATATTTTTTGCATTGGTTTGATCTGCAATTGTTTTTTTTTTTTAAGACAATTAAACAAATGAAACAGGTGGTGATTTCATACATTTTGCCAGAGGTTGTATAAACCTACAGATGCAACCTGAGGTGCTTTTTTTCTCGTTTTTATCTTTCTGTTTGTTCTGTCCAGGTTTTTGCTGGACATTTTAATAAAGAGCAAATGGTAAACAGTACCTACATTGGTGATGAAAACTATTGGCTTACGGCTAAAGATCCATGTGGGCAGTTGAAACATTCCTCTCGTCTGGATACCTTGTTTTATATCATTTTCCCGAACCGTTTAAACTGATAAACATGGTGGTGTTGTAGACGTTGTAAGAACTCTGCTTTGTTCTGTCAGCAGGGTTTTTGATTTTATGCACTGTCCTTGCAGATCACCAGACCGCTCAGCTACACCAAGCGGCAGTTTGACGTGGAGGAGGAGGATGTGGATAAATTAGCTCTCAGGTATGAGTGTGTGTGTGTGTGTAAGAGAGGGAGAGAGTGTAAGCAAGTACAACTTATTAAGAAATTAAATACATCCTGCAAGGACATGCTGATCTTTTGATGTCATATAATTTGATGTCATCTGTGTGTGTTAGGCTGTTAAACTCCCCCAAGGTTATTTTCTTCTTCTCCTTTCGGCTGTTCCCTTTTAGGGGTCGCCACAGCGAATCATCTGTCTCCACCTAATCCTCTTCACTCACACCCACTAACCTCATGTTCTTCCTCTTTGCCTTCTGCCTGGTAGCTTCATTTCTAACATCCTCCTAACAATATATTCACTATCCCTCCTCTGTACATGTCCAAACCACCTCAATCTGTCTTTCCTGACTTTCTCCCCAAAACATGTAACATCTAGTCCAACCTCGTCACGACCAAGGAAAACCTTAACATCTTCAGCTCTGCTACTTCCAGCTCTGCTACCTGTCTCTTCCTTAGTGCCACTGGCATCACAGCTGGTCTCACCACTGTCTCTAAACCATACATCATAGCTGCTCTACACCACCATGATCAAACCAAGAACCAATAAGAGTGCCAAACCCGTTGACACAATTAGTGTGACAGTTTCAAACCACCTTGGAAAAATGTGGGAACAAGTCCGGTGGACATAACAGCAGGAAAAGAATCGTATTAAAGCATGTAATTAACAAAATTAACGCTTTGTTTGCTGCTAGCTACCATTTAGTGAGAGAACACGGGTCACAAATTGATGACGTAAAAATCAGGGCACAATTTAAATAAGTTTCCTCAGCCAGTGTTTTTAATTAAAATGAAGGATGAAGTTATTTACTCACAAAAAAACTTGACAACATGTTTTACAAATAATCACAAATAAACTCCAGGAAGGACTGAGTAACGCAACCCATCCACCGTATTCATTTCTGTGTACGCTGTTAGCATAAAACAAGCACTTTAATGTAATGTAGCCAAAACTGTTGTCAGCGACGGCAAATGAACCCCTTCTGTAAGATCGAGTTGTGGCCTCGTCATTAATCTGTCCTGTCGATTTTGTACTGTTTTTTACAGGGTGGATCTGTGGAACGCCAGCAACCTGAAGTTTGGAGATGAGTTCCTAGGAGGTGTTCGAGTGCCGCTGAAGGTTTTGAGCCAGGAAGGCGTTCACGATGCATGGTACACTAAACGGCCTCTGCCTTAGTACAGTAAACCGTATAATCACACAAAAGACTTTCTCTTTTTTATGAGGTGACTTCCAAAACAAGTACAAACTGAAGCATCTGATTTTCATAGACTGTATTTAGCTTAAAGAGTTTATGTAAAGTCAGGCTGGGGTAGATATACGAACAGTATAGTGCTCCAGTACAGGTCACCATATGAGAGTAGAACTACACTACATGAGTAACATATAAAGGCTACTGATTAATACCATCACCATGAGTATAGATACTTCACCACCATGAGTATAAACTACACCACCATGAGTATAAACTACACCACCATGAGTATAAACTACACCACCATGAGTATAAACTACACCACCATGAGTAATAACTACACCACCATAAGTATAAACTACACCACCATGAGTATAAACTAAATACACATACACCATGAGTACAGTATAACCACTACACCACCCCTGAGTACTATACTACACCACCATAGTATAGTATAAATGCTTCCCTACACCACCATGAGAGTACTAAACTTCAGTATTACACACATCACCATTGAGTATAAACTACCCACCCTTACACCACCATGAGTATAAACTAAACTACACCACCATGAGTATAAACTAAACATTAAACTACACCACCATGAATATAAACTACACCACCATGAGTATAGTACTACACCACATAAACTCCACCACCTGAGTATAACTACACCATGAGTATAAAACTACACCAACCCATGAGAAAACTAGTATATAAACTACACCACCAGGAGTATAAATATGAGTATAAACTACACCACCATAAGTAAAACTACACCCCTTAAGTTATAAACTACACCACCATAAGTATAAACTACACCACCATAAGTATAAAAGTCACCACCATAACTATGAGTATACACCCCCTTAAGTATAAACTACACCACCATGAGTATAAACTACACCACCATGAGTATGTAGTATATCTACACCCCCATGAGTATAAAATTACACCACCATAAGTATTATATAACTACACCACCTAGGTTTAAACTACACCACCATGAGTATAAACTACACCACCATGAGTATAAACTACACCACCATGAATATAACTACACCACCATGAGTGCAAACTATACCACCTTAAATATAAACTACATCACCATGAGTATAACTACACCATGGCGAGTATAAACACCATCACCATAAGTGCAAACTACAACATAATAAGTATAACAACACCATCACCATAAGTGCAAACTACACCACCATGAGTATTATGCACACCCCCATAAATATAAACTACACCACCATGAATATAAACTACACCACCATGAGTGCAAACTACACCACAATGAATATAACTACACCACCTAGGTGCAAACTACACCACCATGAGTGCAAACTATACCACCTTAAATATAAACTACACCACCATGAGTTTAACTACACCATTGTGAGTATAAACTACACCACCATGAGTATAAACTTCATCTCTCTCTCTCTCTCTCTCTCTCTCTCTCTCTCTCTCTCTCTCTCTTACTCTTTCGCTCGTTCTCTCTCTCTCTCTTTCTCAGGTACTTCCTGCAGCCGAGGGATAACAGTGGTAAATCGGTGAAGGCAGATGAATTGGGTTCTTTAAGACTCAACATTGTTTACACGGAGGATCATGTCTTTCCCTCAGTCTGCTATAGTGACCTCACTGACCTGCTGCTGCAGTCTGCACAGATGGAGGTGAGGCTTATTCACCTGTACCTGAAATTACACTGCTGAAAAAAATAAAGGGAACACTAAAATAACACATCCTCCATCTGAATGAATGAAATATTCTTATTAAATACTTTGTTCTTTACATAGTCGAATGTGCTGACAACCAAATCACACAAAAATTATCAATGAAAATCAAATTTATTAACCCATGGAGGTCTGGATTTGGAGACACACTCAAAATTGAAGTGGAAAAACACACTACAGGCTGATCCAACTTTGATGTAATGTCCTTAAAACAAGTCAAAATGATGCTCAGTAGTGTGTGTGGCCTCCACGTGCGTGTATGACCTCCCTACAACGCCTGGGCATGCTCCTGATGAGGTGGCGGATGGTCTCCTGAGGGATCTCCTCCCAGACCTGGACTAAAGCATCCGCCAACTCCTGGACAGTCTGTGGTGCAACGTGGCGTTGGTGGATGGAGCGAGACATGATGTCCCAGATGTGCTCAATTGGATTCGGGTCTGGGGAACGGGCGGGCCAGTCCATAGCATCAATGCCTTCGTCTTGCAGGAACTGCTGACACACTCCAGCCACATGAGGTCTAGTATTGTCTTGCATTAGGAGGAACCCAGGGGCAACCGCACCGGCATATGGTCTCACAAGGGGTCTGAGGATCTCATCTCGCTACCTAATGGCAGTCAGGCTACCTCTGGCGAGCACATGGAGGGCTGTGCGGCCCTCCAAAGAAATGCCACCCCACACCATTACTGACCCACTACCAAACCGGTCATGCTGGAGGATGTTGCAGGCAGCAGAGCGTTCTCCACGGCGTCTCCAGACTCTGTCACGTCTGTCACATGTGCTCAGTGTGAACCTGCTTTCATCTGTGAAGAGCACAGGGTGCCAGGCGAATTTGCCAATCTTGGTGTTCTCTGGCAAATGCCAAACGTCCTGCACGGTGTTGGGCTGTAAGCACAAACCCACCTGTGGACATCGGGCCCTCATACCACCCTCATGGAGTCTGTTTCTGACCGTTTGAGCAGACACATGCACATTTGTGGCCTGCTGGAGGTAATTTTGCAGGACTCCTCCTGTTCCTCCTTGCACAAAGGCGGAGGTAGCGGTCCTGCTGCTGGGTTGTTGCCCTCCTACGGCCTCCCCCACGTCTCCTGATGTACTGGCCTGTCTCCTGGTAGCGCCTCCATGCTCTGGACATTACACTGACAGACACAGCAAACCTTCTTGCCACAGCTCGCATTGATGTGCCATCCTGGATGAGCTGCACTACCTGAGCCACTTGTGTGGGTTGTAGACTCCGTCTCATGCTACCACTAGAGTGAAAGCACCGCCAGCATTCAAAAGTGACCAAAACATCAGTCAGAAAGCAGAGGAACTGAGAAGTGGTCTGTGGTCACCACCTGCAGAACCACTCCTTTATTGGGGGTGTCTTGCTAATTGCCTATAATTTCCACCTGTTGTCTATTCCATTTGCCCAACAGCATGTGGGATTGATTGTCAGTCAGTGCTGCTTCCTAAGTGGGCAGTTTGATTTCACAGAAGTGTGACTGACTTGGAGTTACATTGTGGTGTTTAAGTGTTCCCTTTATTTTTTTGAGCAGTGTATATTCTTATAGAAATCTCCAAAGGGAGCTGAAGGTTCGAGTTGCCAAACATCAGCCTCAAAACCTTAATGACTTGGAGAGGATCTGCAAAGAGGAGTGGAACAGAATCCCTCCTGAGATGTAGGCAAACCTGGTGGCCAACAAGGAGAAACGTCAGATCTCTGTGGTTGCCAACGAGGGTTATTCTGAGAATAAATCTAAAATTATAGACATACAAAATACATTACTTTACCCTCCCACTTCTTTCTTTCTTCCTTTCTTTATCTCTTTTTTTCTTTTTCTTTTAAAATTTTCCTTTTTTATTTCTTTTTTCTTTCCATTTTTCTTCCTTTTTTCTTTTTTATCTCTTTTTTCCTCTTTCTTTCTTTCTTTCTTTTTCTCTCTCTTTTACTCTCTCTTTCTGTATCTCTTTCTCTTTCCTTCTTTCTTTCTTTCTTTTTTCTTTCTTTCTTTCTTGCTTTTTATTTTGACTGGTCATTTCTTTGTCATTGGGGAAACACACAACATTTCCGGCTGGACCCCCACACCTCTTATTGTATATTGTTCAATAATTTTAAAAAAATAATAATGGATGTAAATTGTGTGCGTGTGTGTGTGTGTGTGTTATTATAGCCCGTCTCAGCATCAGCAGCTCACATCCTTGGAGAGGTGTGCCGGGAGAAGCAGGAGGCGGCCGTCCCTCTTGTCCGTCTCTTTCTGCAGTACGGCAAAATCGTGCCGTTTGTGAGTGCAATCGCCAACGCTGAGGTTAACCGCACACAGTGAGTACACACACACACACACACACACACACACACAACACCGAACCTTTTTTTTCCCTGCAGTGATAAAAGAGAAACATTTTTGAGCGTCACACAGTTGGGTTCTGTAACCTGATTAATAATCAATGTGTTAGTGGTTCTAAGGTTCTGAGCAGTGAGTGTTTCCCCCCTCAGGGATCCCAACACTATATTCCGGGGCAATTCATTAACGTCCAAATGCATCGACGAGACCATGAAGCTGGCAGGAATGCACTATCTACAGGTCACTCTCAAACCCATCATTGATGAGGTGAGCATTCTTATTGTTACTATCTCTCACTCTTTATCTCTATCTCTCTCACTCACTCTTTATCTCACTCTTTCTCTCACTCTTTGTCTCTTTCTTACTCTTTATCTCTCTCTCTCTAACTCCTTATCCATCTCTCTTACTCTTTATCCTTCTCTCTCACTCTTTATCTCTCTTCTCTCTCTCTCTTACTCTTTATCTCTCTCTCTCTCATTTTATTTATTGAGTCACAATAATTTTATGTATAAAGTGACTTGGTTAAATAAAGGACTGTAAAAATTCTTTCTCTCTCTTAGTGTCTCTCTTTCTCCCTTTTTTCCCTCTCTTTTTCCCTCTCTCTTTCTCTCTCTCTCTCTCTCTCTCTCTCTCTCTTTTGTCAATATTTTTGTATGTATGTGTATGATTGTGTGTGTTTGTGTGTGGACTTCTGATTGAAAGATCATGGGTTCAATTCCCACCACCACCAAGCTGCCACTTCGGGGCCCTTAACTGTGTGTGTATATGTACATGATGATGATACGTAAAATAGTGGGTCGTATCATGGTGTGTGAATACAGTATATGTTTGATAGTGTGTGTATATGTGTGTAACGGTGTGTGTTGTGTGGTGTAGATCTGTACCGAGCACAAGCCGTGTGAAATCGACCCTGTTAAGCTGAAGGAATCAGAGAATCTAGAGACTAATAGGGTGAGTCATACTTCCCTCCGCCTGCATGTTTATGGGCGTGTGTGTGGTTTCCCTCTGTGTGTGTGTGTATGTTTATTACAGAAGCATTTGAGACTGGATGCTTGTTTACTTATCTATCAGTTTGAAATAAAGTAGTATAGACAAGCTGGATCGTCTGAAGAGCATTTCTAATTTCCGAATGTTTTTACAGTTGTCTGTCTTCATCTCCGTGAAACAAATGCGCTGTGTGAGTGTGTGTGTGTGTGTGTCTTCCTTCACTCCCCTATCTGTGTCTGTTCTCAGGAGAACTTGCGGCAGTACGTGGATCGCATCTTCCACGTCATCACTACCTCTGGCGTCAGATGCCCCACTGTTATGTGCGACATTTTCTTCTCCCTCCGAGAATCCGCTGCCACCCGTTTCCAAGGTAACCGTGCACTCGCTTCCCCTGACCTTGAGTTAGCAACTGAATGTTGTGCAGAGTAAAATTTATGCATTTTATTAAAGGTGCTGGTGGAGAATAGATCATTACTGCCGTTTTTTTGTGTGGTGAAGTCACTCTGAGGTTCTCATAAAGGAGTTTCAAAGTTCTCCGTTATCTCCCTGTGGTCACTCTGTACTTCCTGCTATGTCCTCGTTTTCTTTCACCGCCTGCTCACTGGTGCTGTTATTTGGAAAAAAAAGTCAGCAGCAGGTTGGATCTGAAGTTTGCATGATGCCACCTGCTGGACAATGAGACTCACTGCAGTGACCTTATACCCAAACTGAAGAGTGCTGAGACTCTGTGCTGAGACTTTTAGAAATGACATCATTGAATGTGTCACCAGAAAAGATTTGTAGAATCACTTAGAATGCATACTATGCCCACAATGAACCGTCTGATTATGCCATCCAACTCATCACAGCATTTACACAGAAATGGAGATGATCAAATCCGAATTTACCCAGATTAAATATCCGGATCCTTCAAGTGATGTTGATAGAGTAACAATGATGGGGTGATGATGATAGTGGTAGCGTAATGATGGGGCGAAAACGATAGTGATGGAGTGATGATAAAGTGATGATAATGATGAAGTGATAATAATGATGATAATGATAAAAGAGTGATGATGATGATTATGATGATAAAGTAATGATGAAATGATGATGATGAAGCTGATGGTAATTAAGTGATGATGATAGTGATTATGATGATGGAGTGATGCTGATGATAGTAATGATGACAATGATGATAGTGCTAATGATAGTGATGATGAAAATGAATTGAAAATGGTGATGATGATAATGATGATAAAATGATGATGATGATGATGATGTTGATGGTAATTAAGTGATGATGATAGTAATAATAATATAATAATAGTGGTGATAATGATATAATGATGATGGAGTGATGCTGATGATAGTAATGATGACAATGATGATAGTGCTAATGATAGTGATGATGTAAATGAATTGACAATGGTGATGATGATGTTGATGATGATGATGATGGTCATTAAGTGATGTTATTGATGATGAAGAATATGGTGCTGATGATGATGGTGATAATGATGATGATGGTAATGATGTTGATGATGGAGTTATTGTGTTTGTGAATGTTCACAGTGGACCAAGACGTGAGGTACACAGCCGTCAGTAGCTTCATCTTCCTGCGTTTCTTTGCCCCAGCGATCCTCTCCCCTAACCTATTTCAGCTCAGGCCGCATCATCCGGTGAGTGTTTACTTATTAATGACAACAAAATATACATTACTGACCAAAACATACATCACTCAGCAAAACATACATCACTGACCAAAATATAAAAAATATACATCACTGACCAAAACATACATCACTGACCAAAATATACATCACTGACCAAAATATACAAAATACACATCACTGACCAAAATATACAAAATATACATCACTGACCAAAACATACATCACTGACCAAAATATACATCACTGACCAAAATATACATCACTGACCAAAACATACATCACTGACCAAAACATGGTTCAACTGAATGAACTGCAGGTTTGTGTGTGTGTGTGTGTGTGTGTGTGTGTGTGTGTTTGTTTGTGTGTATCGTGTGTGTCTAACTTCCATGTGTCACTTTCCCTTCTATCCTTCTTGATTTTTTTAAAGGATGCTTGTACGTCCCGGACTCTGACGCTCATTTCTAAAACCATCCAGACGTTGGGAAGTCTTGCCAAGTCGAAATCAGTAAGTTAGTGGGAGAAACTCGGTGGCTCTGGCAGTCGGTGGCTCTGGAAACACTATTACTTAAACCTGTCTATTGTCTTTATGTCAGATTTGAATTGTATCCTAATCCCGGTTCACACTGTGCGATTTTTATTAGTGTTCTGTGATTGTTAGACTGTACGAACATGATCCCCATGTCACACTGTCATAATGTCAGACTGTACAACAGTCAATACGCGTCAAAAACTATTGCACACAAAATGACTCGTCTGGAGTTTTACATCATCAATCCGTGACACGTTTAGTAACCCGCGTTCCCTTTCACTAAATGGTAGCTAAAAGCAAAGAAACAGCAGCCACGACATGTCATATAGACACTCATTTTCCCTCTAGAACTCTATAAGTCTCTCTGCTTGCTGTTCTGTCCACCGGACTTTTCCCAGGGTGGTTTAAATTTGTCGCGCTAATTGGAAACATTGGTTTCATCAAAGTCGAAAATGATCGCAATGGTCTTCAATCGTCTTCAATCGTCTTCAATCGTCTGCTGGTAAACATATCAAACTACAAATCAAAGACAACACTTTCCTTTCTGTTGTTCACTTCAACGTTGTGTCGAGTGTAGGACACTTAAGGTGACCCTAAGTGCACTACACCAGACACATCCCTTTTTTCTTTCATCAGGGTACAAAGGTACCGTACGTAACTGAGGCGTTCAGTCACTCCTAAATGTGTCCAGTATACGACACTTAGGGCCATCTAAAATGTCCTACACTCAACACAACGTCTCCGTTCTCTCCATCAGGGTACAAGAGTTACCATACGTAACTGAGGCGTTCCTTTTCTGACGTTTACTCTTACAATGTGTCCAGTATACTACACTTGGGGTCAACTAAAATGTCCTACACTCGACACAACGTCTCCGTTCCCTCCATCAGGGAACAATGGTTACCGTACGTAACTGAGGCGTTCCTTTTCTTTCGTTCACTCCTAAATGTGTTCAGTATACGACACTTGGGGTCAACTAAAATGTCCTACACTCGACACAACGTCTCCGTTCCCTCCATCAGGGTACAAGGGTTACCATACGTAACTGAGGCGTTCCTTTTTTGGGATTTTAAAATGAGTCCCAGATGAATAAATTGTGGGTATAAATCGCACAGTGTGAGCCCGGCTTAAGAAACATAGTATTTTTATGTAATTTCCTTACATAAATGGTGTAATTTTTTAATTTTATTTTATGTTTTATAGACAGTTAAATCATCTTCATCATAATCAAGCTAAAGTATATCTTAGTAATTCTTCTGTCATTCTTATTTAATTTACTTTATAAATAGACAGACGGCAATGATAAAGTAAAGTCACATGTACAGCAAACGGAAATCAAATGTCTGGCTTGTCATGTCCCCACATGAGACCAACCTCCGGGTTTTAGAATGCTTTTATTGTCATTGTACTGTTGTAAAACGAGATTATAGTGCACGGAACCTGATTAGGTCTGTGAGTCATAGGAAAAGGAAACTAGCCACCGTAAATCTATAGAACATGTGCAAAGACCTGCGAGGGCATTTTTAGTGTTTTTGTTCAATTTAACACAATTTGTGCAGGCAAATCAGAGGGTAAAAAAATGCAACAGGTGCACGTTGTAGGCTTTATCTGAATGTGTAGCGTCTCTTATTTTGTATGCAAAACGAATTAGTTTGCTACCTATTTGGGTTTTAGCTGGTTTAACTGGATTAACTACAAGTATAGAGAATAATCCCATATTTTCTTATTCTTCTCCAGGGCAACTTCAAAGAGTCTTACATGGCAGCGTTTTACGATTACTTCAACGAACAGAAGTACGCAGATGCCGTGAAAAATGTGAGTTGTTTATTTGAGCTGTTTGTACCTTCCTTCAGAGTGAAAGCAATCCTGCTTACAAATCCTCTCACAGACGTTAGCTTACATTTACGACGTTTGGCAGACGCCCCTATTTCAAGTGACTTACAACTACCCATGCAGCCGAGGGTTGGGGAACATGTTTAAGTGCACAGCATTGACAACCGTCTGATCAGTAATGATGTGTCGCTCATTAACAATTTGTCAATCCCTAATATGACTCGGAAACAGAACCCAAGGCATAAACAAACTAAGTGGCTGCTTAGGGTCCCTGTGGCCACCAGGGGTCCCCTAAGAGTACATGATTTTTTTTTTAATATGCCAGTGGACAATGGTACTTATACAAAAATTCTCTATTAAATTACAAAAGAAAAGAACAACTCAATATTATGTAAACACGATGCAGGAGAAGGGTAAAAACAATGGTATGATGTAAGCAACACAGCTTTAATCAAACGGGGGAAAAGGTAGCACAGTGGTTAGGGTGTTGGACTGATACCAGAAAGAGAAGGGTTCGATTCCCACCACCACCCCCACCACTGTGGGCCCCTGAGCAAGGCCCTTAACCCCTAATTGCTCAGTTGTATAAAAGATAAAAATGTAAGTCACCCTGGATAAGGGCGTCTGCCAAATGCTGTAAATGTGTTTTGTGGAAAGTGGTGGCTTAGTGGTTAAAATGTTGGACTGATACCAGAAAGACCAGGGTTTGATTCCCAGCAACACTAAGCCACCAATGTGGTGGCCCTTAACCCATAATTGCTCAGTTGTATAAAAGAAATAGATGTAAGTCGCTCCTGATAGGAGGGTCTGCAAAATGCTGCAAAAAAATATGATTGATAATGAGTGTGTCAGATTTATCGTGGGCAAATAATCAAGTATTGACAATAAACAAAGCTTAGGACCCCTTGGGGCGACCCTGCTCAGGAACAAGAAGTCACATCAACGAGCGTATTGACCATGTATGCGCAACATCCTATAGGTTGTGTATGAAAAACATGAATAGTTTCATGTTTCATCTCGCGATTATCGTGTGAAAGTCTTAAACAGTCTGAAAACAGAAATAGTCTTTCGTTCGTTTGTCCCGTGAACGAGGGATGAGGTAAACTAACAGACTGTATACTTTAAATACGCTGCTTAGTGGTGAATTAATCATTTCTGTTTCCTTCAATTCAGCCTTGGTTTAATTTTTAGTCTTGTCTTATTCTAAATGTAATCAACGTTTGCGTAAGTAGACGCGTCGAGGTCATCGGCTGTTAATACCACGCATAGAAATTCTGTTCTTCTGGAAACAAATGAAATGATTAAAGAAAGTCATTCATTTTGCTGAAAGAGATTCAAAGAGTCAGAGTCAGTTCAATGATCTGAAACCTCCACCAATACCGATGAGTAGCCCAGCGTCCTAACCAGTGAGCTTTAGTGTGGCGCCACATTTCAGTGCGGTTCTTTTTCATTTAGACTCTAATATCAACTTTAATAACTGTAAAAGAATTTATTAGAGATTTTGTATGATGAGGTTTAGTATTGTTGATTTCCTTAGCAACACTGAACTCATAACCCATAACTCATAAAAACATGCTTCCTTAGAGAGAGAGAGAGAGAGAGAGAGAGAGAGAGAGAGAGAAAGAGAGAGAAGAGAGAAAAGAGAAAGAATAAGAGAGAGAGAGAGAAAGAGCGAGAAAGAGGGAGGGGGAAAGGAAAAGAAGAGAGAGGGAGAGAGGGAGAAAGGAAAAGAGTAGAGAGACAGAGAGAGAGAGAGAGAGAAGGAAAAGATAGAAAAGAGAAAGCGGGAAAAAGAAAGAAAGAATAGAGAGATAGAAGAAAAAGAGAGGAAATAAAATAAGGAGAAGACCAACAGAAAAAGCATAATTAAAAAGATTATAAGGAGAGAGAGAATGAGAAATTAAGAGAAAATAAGAGTGAGAGGTGAGAAAAAAGTGTGCAAGTGAGAGAAAAAAAGATTCGAAAGATCCTCTCATCCTGTTAACCTTTGTTGGATTTTTTTCTCTCCTCCAATAAAAAGCACAATTATCAAATCTTTTCATTTTTTTCCTCTGATGATGTGTGCAGTTCCTCGATCTGATCTCGTCGTCTGGAAGATGGGACCAGAAGAGCATTGAAACGCCCATCATGTTAAAAGAAGGGTAAGCAGCAGAAAAGTACTGCAGTGATAATCATCACCCGGACGGTTTAAACTAAAGATGACGTAATGCATGTGATCGATGACAGTCTGGTATTTTTTGTACTATGAACCTGTGCATTAACAGCAGAGCCGATGGAAAGGATATGTGTGTATCTTTAATCCAGATTCTAAGGGCCAAAGCTCTAAATGGAAAAAAAATGGAAGTGAAAAAATGGAATATTAGTAAAATGTAACTTTACTCTGGAACATGTAGTAAAATGTCCTGTGGTAAATACCGTAGTGTTTTTGTAGTAAACTGTAATGATGTGTGATAATTAGTTGTGTTAATTCTACTACTATAGTAACTTATAGTAACTTTATATATTTAGTACACGTATAGTAACTCTACTATAGTAAAATAAACAAATAACTACATTAATTACTAGAGTAAATTTTCTACAGTTATATTATACTGTATGTGTGAAAACCTTCACAGCACAAATCAGAACAAAAAGTGGATCAACACAACACACACACACACACACACACACACCGAACACACACACAAAACCAAACAAACTTAATTTTTATTGCTCATTTTAGTTGAAGATCTTCAGCTGCAGTGTTGAACTTTTGTGGCATCAGTGATCTGACATTGGTGTCCATTAAATGGGAATCTGTCCTTTCACACTGGAACTCACTGTCCCCCATTAACAACTCTGTTCCCCATAGAACCACTCTTTAAAATACTGTTGATCAGTTCACTACAGTTCTTTCTATAGTTTAACGTAAACATTAACCGAGTGTAAATACTCTAATAAACTAAATCCTTTAGTAAATATTATAATATCATAGAGTTTATCACAGTCTTCTAGTTTAGTACAGTAACTAGTAAAGTTTACTACAGTTTATCTATTCACTACAGTTAATACTATAGTACACTGCAGGAAGATGGGGTAATTACTATAATATACTACACTATACTACAATTTACTTCTTACTGTAATTAATCCTAAAGTTATACTATTATACTATTGTATTTTTTCATGTGGGTCTTTAGAGATTTTTTCCTCCTTTATTCCGTACCATTTTTAATCTTTGATAATTAACTGATGAGTTGAATTAATTGTTTAATGAAGTATAATATTAAACTCTGCAATGCTGTGACCATCTGGGGTCTCTGGTTTTAAAGACACATTCGGGTGTCTTTTTTCTTGTATTTTTCTGCTGGGCACAGGAACGTTAAACTGACTTATAAGAGGGTTGATGGAAAGGGGTCTTGCAGGTAAGCTGCACCCAATTGGCTGCCGCTCTGCCCCTCACAGCCCTGTCCACTTCCCTGATACCTGTAAATTGTATAGACAATTATCAGCGAAGTGCCGAAAACATAATAACGTGCCGAAGTTAATGCAGACGAAAGCTCCTGCCGTTGTTGTGTTGTGTTGTGTGTTGTGACCGAAGATATTATCATGAGGGGAGACGGTTCAATCGGGGCAACCTTTTCTAACCAGTGGTAGCACACTGCTAACTGGAAGATCAGGGTTCGATTCCCAGCACAACCAAGTTACCACTTTTGTGTGTGTGTACACTGAAGCAAGTTTTTCCCATTCTCCAGATTTTTTGGTGAACCTTTTCATATGGAAACAAACTTTGAATTTGGAACAGGCAGAGTCTAATACTAAATCAGCTAAATCTTCGTAATGTTTAGTTTCCTGTGTCCTGAGATCACTCAATCATGGCATTACTTGTGTGATGGCTTTGGTATCTGTAGTCAACAGCGAGTCAGTACTATGATGGCGACAAAACCACTCAACATCTGCGCTGTGGTCTTACCCATGTGACACCTCCACCACCAGGCTTCTATTATCCAATCCTCATGCAGTGCATTGAGCACTAGTTGATGATCTGTCTCCTCTCCTGATAATGTCTTCGGTTGTTGCCTCTCCATGTTCTTTGATAGCACCACCTCCTCATAGTCGTCATAGAGGCTGGACATGGCATGGACCAACCACAGACCTGTTCTACAAGTTAGTTAGAATAAAGTCTGTGAGTCTGTAGCTACAGCGTGCGATACCGTATGCTGCGACCCAGTCTACCATTTCAGTGTGCTTGAAATTCACACAGGCATTTATTTAAATATGTGGACTTTATGTTATCACTGCTTTTCAGTCATTGAGTAAATATTACGGAAAGGAATCGTTGAAAACGAAAATTTCAGGGCTTAAAAGCATGTCATAATATAATAGATCGAAAACTATATCTGTTCGAATGCTCGTGACTAAAAATAAACATTTGATAGGTTATAAACACACGCCGAGTTTAACGGCTGCTCTTCTTTATCTCCTCTCTCTGTTCTGCTTGGCTGATGGCCAGATTCATGATCAAAAGAGCGCAAGGAAGGAAACGCTTCGGCATGAAGAACTTCAAGAAGAGATGGTTCCGGCTTACTAATCACGAGTTCACTTACCATAAAACAAAAGGTAATGCAGACGTCACATTGTATTTATTTCGCCTCTGGGTATACGCTCATGTTTTATTGCTCGTGTTGTTCTTTGCGTTAAGGTGAAGGAGCTTTGTGTAGAATCCCTATTGAGAACATCTTGGCTGTGGAGAGATTAGAGGAGGAGTCTTTTAAAATGAAGAATGTAAGAGACCATGTTGCACAAACACACACACACACACAGGCATGCTCTTCGTCCTTCTTGTTCATAGCAGCTACACAATAGCACAAGAATTTCACATGACAAAAACAAAACAAATATCAACCTCTTTTATCAGTACACAGTCAAAATCATTATTTTGAAGTATGCACTTTATATAGTGCTAATTATATATAAACGTTCGTTGTTTTGTTTATTTATTGGATAAACGAATAATTACATTTTTTAAGCTTTAAAAGAAATAAAATCTGTTTCGCGGATCAGATAAACACACTAATCTTTTTTGGGGCTGTCCAGATGTTTCAGGTGATCCAGCCTGAGCGGGCGCTATACATTCAGGCCAACAACTGTGTAGAGGCACGGGACTGGATCGACATCCTGACTAAAGTCAGCCAGTGTAACCGCAAGCGCCTGAGCACCTACCATCCGTCAGCCTACCTCAGCGGCCAGTGGCTGTGCTGCAAACAGGCCATCGACTCTGCACCAGGCTGCAGCCCCTGCACTGGGTCAGTCAAGTACTCAAGTGTAATTAGTGCCAGTGGAGGCATTTTATAGATTTCTGCACAATGTGGTGTAGAGATGCACTCATACGAATACTGTGGAAATATTGAAAAAAATACAGCAATGCCTTGACCTTAGTGTTTAGTTTATTCCGTGACGGAGCTCGTAACTCAAATTACTCGTAACTTGAATTAATTTTTCCTATTGAAATGAATTGAATTGCCATTAATCTGTTCCGAGTATCCAAAAAAAAAAACACAGCAATTTTTTCAATCACCTCAATTGTTTTTAAATATTAAAAATATACTTAAAAATAACAAATATTTGTATAAAAAAACAATACAATAGAATGTATTGATTATTTATTCAGTGTACACACAATTATTTTTACTGCTTATGTGTTTGACAAGCTTGAGAACAAAATGCCTTTGTATAATGTAGTAAAGGCCGCTGTGTCACTGTGGACGTGTAACTGTGTTGTTTTTCTGTGTTGATGCAGTGGCCTGCCTGCAAACATTCAACTGGACATCGATGGAGACAGAGAGACTGAGCGCATCTACTCACTGTTCAGCACCTACATGTCCAAGCTCGTCAAAATGCAAGGTGTGTGTTATTTATGCTGTCTGTCTCCTTCTCCTTTCGGCTGTTCCCTTTTAAGGGTCGCCACAGTGAATCATCTGCCTCCACCTAACCCTATTCTCTACCTCCTCTTTATTCACACCCACTAACTTCATGTCCTCGTATATCACATCCGTATACCTCCTCTTTGCTCTTCCTCTCTGCCTTCTGCCTGGTAGCTTCATTTCTAACATCCTCCTACCGATATATTCACTATCCCTCCTCTGTACATGTCCAAACCACCTCAATCTGTCTTCCCTGTCTTTCTCCTCTAAACTGTCTGTAGATGCTGTAAAAGTTTAAGCTGAAGTGCTTTTAGGCTGCATTCACACCGCAAGTCTTCCAAAACAGCCCAGGTTATATAAATCTTTTTTTTTTTTTTAATAGTGCATTCATTTTTTTATTTGTTTACAGACAAAACAGATTTTAAGTAAGCAAAATTAATAAATATTAAAAAACACAGTCGCAGTAAGATTTAAATATCGCTGTTGGTGTCCAACTAAGTTAACGTCATGCTTATTCAGTGATGTTTGAGTCACATTGACCGGTAAAAAAACTAATCTATCTGTTTACATGACAAACACTAATCCATGTATCTGTTTCTTATCCCATTTATTTCCACATAATGAGACCTGAATCCGATCTGAAAAATATCGGAATCCCTGTGCTTTTTTTCCTGCTTACACGGTCGTCAGTCACATCCTATCTTTACCAAATTAAAGAAAAAAATCAGCACACGCAGTGTAAATGCAGTGTTAGTAACCTGGCACTGTTTTCCATCATTTCAGAGGCGTGCGGCAGTAAGTCTGTATACGACGGCCCCGAACAGGAAGAGTACTCCAGCTTTGTTATAGACGACCCACAGGAGAGCTACAAGATCCTCAAGCAGATCGTCTCAGCCGTGCAGAAGTTAGAGCAGCAGCATGCACAGTACAAGCGAGAAAAGTTCAGGAAGACCAAGTATGGCAGCCAGTGAGTATTGTTCCAGATATTACCGAAGACGCGTACACGTGCGATTATTTCTATTAATGAGTAACTCTATATAGCCAAATGTTTGTGGACACCTTTCCAGTTTTCCCCAAACTTTTGCCACAAAGTCTGACACAGTTCTTGTTCAGTCTAAAATATCTTCATATGTTGTAGCGTTATAGTTTTCCTTCACTCAAACACGTGTCCAGTATGTCCCTGTGCACAAAAACCCCTGATCTCCATAAAGACATGCTTTGTTCTGATTGGTTTGGAAGAACTCTCATGTCCTGTACAGTATCCTTACTCTGACTCAACCCATACTGAACACCGACTGCACCCGAGACCTACTCACCTCAACATTAGTGCCTGATCTCACTAATACTATTGAAGCTGAATAAAAACACACACCACTACAGTCACACTTTACAAGCTATTGGAAAGCCTGCATAGACGTGTGGAGGTTTTTATAGGAGTAAAATCTGAAGTAGGATGTTTATAAGGTCGCATAGCACCACGCTCTCTCAGATTCACAAGTACTGCTCGGCCTGTTCCACCATCCCCTAGGACACAAGGTAGGTCTGCCTCAAGACTTTTTTCTGTTCTGGCACCAAGATGGTGGAACGAACTTCCCATCAATGTCAAAACAGCCGAGTCACTGGCTGTCTTCAGGAGGCGTTTGAAAACTCATCTCTTTCTTAAATACCTTGTTCTTGACAAGTAATAAATTAGAAAAAAAAAGCCCTTACTGTTTTCAACAGTTTTTTGTTACACCAATTTGTGAATTATTGTATAGGTATTGAGCTGTTTGATGATGTGACTCAAAGCACTTCTTGTACGTGGCTCTGGACAAGAGCGTCTGCTAAATGCTGTAAATGTAAATGTTATAAACACATATAGATGTGATGGTCGGGTGTCCTAATACTTTTGCCCATATATAGAATGTAATATTGACTAGACGATAGACATGTAATTAATGATCCAGTTAATTCCATTTACAAGAGTAAGGAAGTCATAAAATGTGCAGTAAATTGGTTCAGTACAACTGTTACTACAGGTTATACTGTATTTAATAATTAAAGTGTGTAGTACTTTATTTAAAGAGAGAGAGAGAGAGATGTATATAGTGTGATCAAGCCTAACTGATATAAATGTGTTTGTTTTATTTGTACAGGGAGCATCCAATTGGCGACAAGAGCTTCCAGTGTTATATCCGTCAACAGTCAGAAAGCTCCACCTACTCAATCTGACTCCGCCCATTACCACAATCCCCTTTACTCTGCAACCAATAACAGGGCAACGCCGGTACATCACGGGAACCGTGATTCATGATTAAGAGGAAGAGGTTGACGAAGAAGCGTGAGATTGGGTTATTAGAAATCTCACCCAAAGCTACACCTTCTTTTCTATGTCCTACAAACCCAATCATCAGCTTTTCACAGAATTGTGTGCACTTTAATCGTCACACCCTCCCTGCTGACGATGAAGCTCTGCCGCATGGCGGTTTTCCACTGAGGGACTTTGTTACGAAGGTCTTGATCGTTCAATTGTAGCTCTTCTAAGTCTTAAGGACCAAACTGCAGGTTCGACAACCCTCCGCTTTTCACATTGAAGTGCTTTGGTGCATGCCTGTTAATGAGAGTCTTGTGGCCAATCCCAGCTCAGAGACATCGAGAAGCTACTGACTTTAGATTTAGGATGCACGGACACAAGCTTATCGGCATTACTTAACGCATGCTAGCATTTTACCTCTGACCAAATAGCTTTAGCCAAAGTCACACAGGTTTTTAATTCTTATGAGTTGAGATGCTCACTGAAAGGAACCTCCGAATCGGATGTTAAATTTTACCCCTTTTTTTAATGATGCTATAATTTGAGAGATGGAACTATGCCACTTTTTTGCCTGTCCAGGTTTGTTCCAGTATTTTTAAGTACAATTCTTAATATTCTCCAGTCAAATTAACAACAAATGAAGGATTAGATTAGATTTATTTATTAAATATAGATTTAGGATTAGATTTACACACAGCACGATATCTGGGGTAGCTTTCAGTTGCTGTTTTCTTTATGTTGCACGATAGCTCGTTGACAGGAGGTTACACACTGTATTTACAATAGAATAAATCGCCCACAACTTTGTCTGGTCCGCAAACTACGTTTAACAACCAAACACACACACGGAATGATAAGAAAATAACGCAAGATCAAGACTGGAAATGTTATTAAAATAGTGAACCTGCAAGAAGTTTGCGATACAAATGGTCTGTGTGCTGATTTGTGGCAAAATAGGAAAAAAAAGGTTGATAAAAGATCAGAACTGAAGCTATTCTCGCTGAAATTATGCTCCTAAACTTCCTGCTACCCTGTATCTCGCTTTCTGATTGGCTGTAGATCGTTGCTGATGTATTTTTTAGTCAGAACTCATTTCACACCGCGCGATTTTGGATCGTTGACAGGTGCAGATATGTAGCATGATAAATATTTTACAGACGTCTGCAGATCCCTCAGATTGTGTGTTTGATTATTCTTACCATGTGATAGTGATTGAGCACCGATTTGACTTAAATTTCAGGCATTTGACTGCGTTTTTTTTTTTTGTTGTTGTTGTTGTTTTTTTGCAAAACCCAAGTGAAAATCAAGGCTAAAATCATGCAGTGTGAACTGGCCATAAAAGATAGATTAAGTGATATCAGGTTCTGGAAATATCCTCAAATTCTGAACTGGGCCTAGACTCTTCATTGACATGGCATCTGGCACGACACTAAAACATGTTACTCAGAGCCCAATTTAAAGCCAGTACCTTTTATACATTCTCCTTTTTTATAAAAGAAAAAAAAACATTGGCTCATGTAAAAAGTTGAATAATTTAATGTCATTATTTTAAAAAGAACTGTGCTTAAAAGATCCATTTAGCCAGTAATGCAAATGGCAGACATTTGTGGTCTTTTGTACTTTTCTTGTGTTTTTTTTCACGTACTGTAAATAATGCATTTGTAATTTGTCTTGTACTGAGAATTATTTACTTCTGAGGTTGTGTGTGTGTGTGTGTGTGTGTGTGATTGAGAATTAAAGGCATGTGTGAGGGAGAGATTTCTTATCTTAACAATTTTGCTCTATTTTAACAAACATCCATATTCATGTCACACTTTTGTGTATACCAGAAATTGGCGAACGTTACCGAACTGTACTAATGGCCTGATTCTCTTCCTTATCGTTCCTCTATTGGTGCATGTTACAGTGTGAATATATGGTTTTAATAGAAGCCAGACAATTTTTGCTACTGGCTCCTAAAAAAAAGGTTCAGTATTTATTTTTATATTACGATATAACATTTTGTGCGTAAAAGTATTTGAGTAGAAAAAGGATCTTCATACACAAGTTATAAAAGAGGCAATAATTCCAGGAACAGTCCTTTTAGGAATAACCGATATTTCATATCAGCTTTCGGATCGAAAAACTTCACAGCGATACCTTAAAATGGAGATGGAGAACAGTGTATTTTGTATAATGATTCTAAAGAGTATTATTACAAACCTGTGATTTGTAGAAGTCGGTGTGAAATGAATGACATTAATGTAGATGCAAAAAAAAAAAAGAGTTGTTTGTCTGAATGAAGGCAATAGCAATAAAATCGTGAATGTGTGTTTTTTATTTTATTTGTCAGTATTTTCATGTATTTTACATAAACATGCTAACACGTTCATTTATCTTCTATACCTGCTTACTCCCTAATTCGGGGTCACGGGGATCTGCTGGAGTCTATCCCAGCCGTCTGTAAAGGGCGAAAGGCAGGAGGGGGACACCCTTGACGGGTCGCCAGTCCATCACAGGGCCACACACACACTCACACTCACTCCTGTGGGCAATTTAGAATCACCAATCAACCGAACATGCATGTTTTTGGACTGTGGGAAACCGGAGAACCCGGAGTAAACCCCACACAAACACAGGGAAAACTTCACACAGAAAGACCCCTGCTGGGAATTAAACCCGAGCTTTCTTGCTGCAACGCAACAGTGCTAACCATTAAGCCACCGTGCTACCCTTTGCTGAAACAATTACAATTACTATAAAAAATGTTTTATATGTGGTCTAATTTACTAAATTCGTAACCAAGGAAATGCATTTTTCTCTTGTCATAAACACAGTTAACGGCTAATCCGGTTGGAATGACCGTTTTTGTGTAGCGCTGTGTAGACAATAGACATCATTTACAGAAAAACAACATTTCTATTTATTCCCTTAAGGTAATACGAAGACAAAACTTCCAGAGGAAACTGGCATTGGACATCTGGGTAACATCAGAATGTGTGATTATAGATAATAACCTTCATGCATACATATTTATCCAAACAGAATCGTCTTAATGAGCTTTAAAACAACCTATAAATCAAAGTTTATCACATTAATTTCTTCTTACCAAAGCGTCAAATGTCCAATTTATTTGTCCATGTCAGACGTTTTATTCTCTGTAAAACACCGTTATAAATAGATTAAATAATATTGATATTAACAAATAAAGTATTCATATTATTAATGAAGCATACTATGTACTCCCATAATTCTATGTTTACATGGAGGCTAATAAAATGCAGCTCTCTAAAGTAGTCTCATGTTATTTTTCATATCTTATAATCTGACTTTTAAAATCAGTCCTAGCATTGACAGGAAGTCATTGAGAGGGTAAATGTAAAAGGACGGGTGTAATGTGAGCTGGTGGAGAAGTACAAGTAAGCACAGGAGCTGCAGAATTTTAAATGTACTGTAGCCTGTTAAGAAATTCAGCTGTAAGGCTGGAATCAAAAGCGTTCAGTTTCAGGAAAGTACACTGCATTTAGATTTTGATCTCGTCTAGACACTCGCTCAGTGTAAATGATGTGCAATAAACATCAGAGCTACTGGTGATGGGTCCACATAGCATTGTTACCCAAGACCATACTACTTGATAATCTGCCCAAGTGGTAGCATATACTGTATATGCTAAACAAAATAGGGCCCAATACTGAACCCTGAGGAATTCCCTGCCAAACAGGCACAGTATCAGATCTATAATCGCATCTACAATTTCCCATGCTAACAAATTGAAAATGATTGGTTGATTAAAGATTGAAACCAAGATAAAACCCTTTCAAAATACCCAACTCCAGAAATCCAGTGATTATTCTACAATTTAAGTTACATAAGGACAAACAGACTTAAGACAGTTCTCAATAATTGTAGCATTAATAGACTTGTACTTGCAATAAATTTCAAAATTTAGAAGAGTTGTGAATGGAGGATTTAGAGGCTGAATATCAAACTCCACTAAGGTTCTAGGGAATACTGAACAATATATACTTTCAGTCTTCCCAGTGAAATAATTGAAAAACTTGTTACACTGATCAGCAGTGCCTGTTTATTGAGAATGTGAAGTTGACGTCATGTCATGTTAATTAGGGTTACTCTCCAGGACCTCCGCTTTACACAATCAAAACAATGTATCGAGCTGAGAGAGATCCTCCCAAAATGGCGGCGGCAGGGCCCTAGCATGCAATGCGGTGTAACGTCACATCACATTCTCTACATATTCCTTATTAATAAAGGTAAAGAGGCTTATTTTTCACATATTCTCAAAAGAAAAGTGAAATTTTTGAAAAGTGAAAAAAAAGCTTAGAAAGTTGGGGTCAGAGTGTAAAGTAAGCTATGATACAGCGCCCCTGGAGCAGAAAGGCTTTTAAGGGTCTTGCTCAAGGACCCCACAGGGGCAGACTGCCAGCAGTGGGGCTCGAACACCAGGTTTCCTGGCTTTCCAAACTGCACAATGAGGTGTGAAATGAATTTTAATGTAAAAAAAAAAATGTTAATGGTTTTAGTCCATTAGGCTTCATTAATCATCTACAATAAAAATGTTTGACTTTCACCTAATACAAAAACTAGTGGTGGCTCATGGTTAAGGTGCTGGACTACCAACCCAAAGACTGTGGGCTCGATTCCCAGCTCCACCATGCCACCACCGATGGGTCCCTGAGCAAGGCCCTTAACCCCCAATTACTCAGTTGTAAAAATGAGATAAATGTAAGTCACTCTGGATAAGGATGTCCACCAAATACTGTAAATGTAAATATTTATGTGTAAACAATGGACATTTTCTCAAAGCAGCTTTACACATAATGCAATAACAGTAAAAAAAATATGTAAGTTTGTCTCTAATGAGCAAACCGGAGGCGACTGTGGCAAGGGAAAACTCCATGAGATAAAGTAGGAAGAAACATTGAGGAACATTGAGGAACCAGACTCAATAAGGAACCCATCCTCATCGGAGTGACACCAAATGTTCGTTAATTACAGCTTGTGGTAATGGTGATCAAATGTAATGTAAACTGTAGTCTTGGGTCAGTGGAGCAGAGTGAGTCCCAGTCCATCCTCGAAATCAAGGAAAGAGGCAGAAAACTGAGGGAAAGAAAGTGGGAAGGAGAGAGATATGGGTTATTAAGCGTATTGTTGTGTAAGATTTAAGGACATATTGTGTAGATTAGAGACTCACTATGGCAGTATAACTAAAAGGGAGAGCTAGAAGACATGAGGGATCCCTGGCAGAGGAGCTGGCCCACCACACCACCATCAACAAACCTGAGTGAACGTGTAGGAATGGAGGAACGACAGCATACAAATATCCCAATTCACCAAACACTCCATATCCCCAATTCCACCAGTTTTCCATTTTTACCTAAGAAAAAAACTACAGACTGTTTTATATGATTTTTTATGTTGAAGTTTGGCTGAGGAAAAAAAACAGATTTGTTTAAAAAAAAAACATTTACGGTTACTGAGATAAAGGTTGGGATTTAGACTTGAGTGTGAGTCATAGCGGTAATATTTGTGTGTGTGTGTGTGTTTATCCCGAGTTGTGTATTTTTTCAACCCTTGAAGCTTCGCTAATGTAAACAGGGGGTCATTAGCATGTAGGCTAATGCGCCCAGGGGCACGTCGCTTCCTCTGTCCGTTTACTTTCTACCCCAGGAAAGACCGCTCCGACTGGTGCAGGAGGGACAGGGTTTTCGGACAGGACAGAACTCGGGCTGTGTTGAGTGAAAGCCGGGGTATTGGATCAGAGTTTATTATGTGGAGACACACAGAGAAGTGGAGCTGCTCTCTGATCAGCCTGCTACTGTTAGCGCCACTCTGCCATGCGCACCACTGTAAGTACCGCACATTCACCTTTCAACAACTATTACACTTTCCTTTAGCTCTTAAAATGCTTATTTATTATTATTATTATTATTATTATTATTATTATTATTATTATTCACTTTAACGCTTTGCCTGGTGAAAACACTCGGTGTAAATACACAACGCAACATCAACAGTGGCCCGTTACAATCGACATTATTATTATTATTATTATTATTATTTATTATTATATATTATTATTAATATTTATTATTATTAATAGTTTTAATCGCCCGGTTTGCTGAGCACAAATTTAGGTTTATTAACAGCACTTATACCGCATGCACGTGCAGATCCTAAATTCCTGCAGGCGCGTGAAATCCTGTCTTGCCTACTTTCTCTGTCTGTCTGTCTGTCTGCATGTCTATCTAACTGTCTGTCTGCAATTAAAGGGTTTTTTTTTTGTTTTTGTTTTTACATCAAACTGTTAGTAATACAGGACCGATAGTGATGATGCATCATTATTGCTGGATAAACTATAGAAAGTGTTAATGTTAAAGTCGATTGTTAAAGAATGCAATGAATTTAGCATGAATCAGTAAATATAAGCAAAATGTAGGTTTATTATCATCAGTGATTAAGTTATTAAGGTAATAAAGTAATCAGCTTTTCATCTCAGTTTGGTTCAGAGATGAAGGTTGTAATACTTATGTTATCCACTAGAGGACAATGAGGAAAACAATAAAAGGCATGACTGGTGTCCAAACTCTGATTTGGAGGCTTGGTGTTTTGTAGAGTTTAGCTCAAACTTGACTCAACACACCTACCTGTAAATATCAAGTCTACCTAGCAAGACCTTGATTAGTTGGTTCAGGTGTGTTTGTTTAGGGTTGAAGCTGAACTTTGCAGGACACCAGTCTACCAGGACCGAGTTTGGACACCACTGCTTTAATCACATGGGACCAAATATATAGAAACAATATAAATTTGCTAAGAACAAAAGTGGGAGGGTTCGGGACCCAAAACGGAACCAATCACATGCCAGACAGACGTACGAGTTGACAGACCACCATACACACCCTGCTCCACACACACACATGAATAAAGTTTGGTATTACAGTACAATTCTTTTAAATAATAAGCCGACTAATAGTGGAATCGTATGAATAACAGTTTGGTCTTCATGGAGTTTCAGCCCTGTGTGTGTGTGTATGTGTGTGTGTGTGTCTATTTATGAATTGATAGATAGTCAGACAGACAGATGCAGGTTAAACCTGATTTGTTTGTAGAGCAAGTTAATTTCGTTTTAAGGGAGACAGACAGACAGACAGACATGTGACAGACCGAAAGGTTGAAAGACAGATTGACTGACAGAAAGACAGACAGACAGACAAGCAGATTAAGCCTGATTTGTTGGTAGAGCAGTTAGATTTTTTTGTATCTTAAATGTGGAGATACTAATAGACAGACTGACAGATTGACTGACAGACAGCTTGACAAACAGATAGACAGACAGACAGACAGACAGACAGACAAGCAGGTTAAACCTGATTTGTTTGTAGAGCAAGTAGATTATTTTTTTCTTAAATGTGGAGCCAGACAGACAGACATTTTAACAGACTGAATGAGACAGATTGACTAATAGATATATTGACAGACAGACAGACAGAAGCAGGGTAAACCTGATTTGTCTGTAGAGCAAGTCACTTTCTTATTTGTATGTTAAACGTGGAGACAGACAGACAGATTGATGGAAAAACATTTTGACAGACTAAAAGAGACAGACAGATAGATAGACAGATAGATAGATAGATAGATAGATTTTTTTAGTTTTCACTGGTGTTTTTTAACAAACTGAGTGCTACCTATCTCTCCTCTGTCTGCTTTTCTCTCAGCCGTCGCTTTAGTTTTTTCTTCTGCTTCTTTCAGTTCTCCCACAGAACAGTGCGTCACAGTTTCTCACACGACACCGACGAGCGAACGCATTGTTCGAAGAGAGCAGGAAGGGCAATTTGGAACGTGAGTGCATTGAGGAGCTGTGCAGTAAAGAGGAGGCTCGGGAGATCTTCGAGAACATCCCTGAGACGGTAGCCATCATCATAAGCTCAAATCTAAGCTGCATGATTTATAAGCAGGTTAACCTAAACCTAAGAGAGAACCTAAAGTCTTAATCTTTACTGTAACTCTTTAGCTAAAAAGTGATAATCACACTGTATGATGTCACTGACTCCACCGTTTACCAATAAAATGCACTTTACCTTTCATATCAGATCACTGACCTCATCCAGCTGCAGATTGTGTGCTATTGTGTGTGTGTGTGTGTTAGGTCATGCAGTGGCATCTCAGACTTGATGGGAGGTGGTAGCTCAATGGTTGAGGTGTTGAAGATCAGGGTTCGATTCCCAGCACTAGAGCTGAACTCATTGAGTGAAGGTCATACCAGCCAATTGAGTGTGCACAGCTGCTTGTGGCCAATCAGCATGTTGGCCATGTGAGTGTAAAACCCTCCATTAAAAAACAACAAAAAGAAGCGTTCTGTGGAGTGAAATTATGGCTTCCTCGTGGTCAGAGGGATCAATTGGCCAATTAATATATAAAAAAAACCAGCAGTAAGTGACAGACACTGAACAAAAAAGGTCATTTGCAAGAGAAAAAGCACCACAGGCGACTGTTTGAGGAGTGTTTTGTATTAAAGTCACCCGAAAGTACTGCTTGACACCCCCGTCTATTAGCAAGCAACAAAGTACAATTTCAGAATTGCTTGCGGCCGTTACAGCATAACAAAAGACGTTGCGGCGGAGTACCACACTAAAAACCGGCCGACCGAACCGTATCTTAGTTTTACTGCGCATTATTTTAGCGTTGATTACATTTACTTTACATTTACAGCATTTGGTAGACGTCCTTATCCGGAGCGACTTACATTTATCTCTTTCATACAGCTGAGCTATTGGGGGTTAAGGGCCTTGCTCAGGGGCCCAACAGTGGTGGCTTGGTGGTGCTGGGAATCGAGCCCCGATCTTCGAAATAGCAGTCTAACATTCTAAACACAGCTACCACTCGGTGGTTAAGGTGTTAGACTACTAGAATACCTACCTTATTTACAGAATAAAGAGAATTTTTTGGGCAAAATATATTTTGTTTGATGGATTTTTTTAAATAATTAATAAACGCTGGAATAAAATAATATTAACTGCATAATAGCGGCAAACAGCTAACCATCTATTTGGTAGAAAGGCACACTGCATCTGCTGGATTTAAAGGAATGTATAAAATGTGTGCTGCACAATATTAAGAAGGCTGAATCACAATCGCAGTATCTGTCAGACAAATCGCAATTAGCTCATTCGCAATTTTCCCTAAATCGCACAGCCCTACCCAGCACCACCAAGTCACCACTGTTGGGTCCCTGAGCAAGGCCCTTAGCCCCTAGTCGCTTAGTTGTATAAATGATACAAATGTAAGTCATTTTGGATAATGTAAATTTAGATAGATAGCTTTGAGATGGTAGCTGATAGATAGATAGATAGATCGATCGATCATGGGTTCGATTCCTAGCACCGCCAAGCCACCACTGCTGGGACCCTGGGCCCTGTAAATGTAAGAAATATAAATGGATGGATGGATGACTATGCAGAAGTTTAGAATGATTAAACAGTCAAAAATTACATAAACATTCCACAAGCTTTAATCTCCATACTCCTGCGCCCACTGTAACCTGACATGGTCTTCTGCTACATCTCCCCATGCATCCGAACATTTTGGGTCGCTCTTCCGCTCACCACAGTGGTTTCTAACAGCCTTGCCATTAGCTCCAACCAGTCCTCTTTTTCCCCGGAGGTTCTCCTAAACCTGCGGAACTGCCGCCATGTCACGCCTGCATTGCAGTTTTCTGCATACTGAGGGTTTGTACTAAAAACTATTTCTTTTTTTATTTTCAGGAATATTTCTACCCCAAGTATACTGGTGAGTTAAATTACTTTTTTACCCCTAATCAGTAGCAAATATAAGAAATGTCTTCAAAGCATAACCTTAAACTGACCCAAACGTGTACAAACCTATATATAACCTGTTACTATAGAAGCAGAAATCAGGAGTATATTAACATTACCCTCTGATTTTTGTAAGCCACTGCTAAAGCAAATCAGTTAACCAATCAGATTTGAGAATGCTGTGATTTATGATTCTGCAATCCAGAATGTCTGGTGTACTATCGTGTCGGGATCCACAATTCGAACACGTCAGGAATTCCTCGGGATCTCCGCACCTGTGTTACAGGCTAGTCGGCTACTCCAAACTAGCTTAAAGTTGACAAAGCATGCTTTATGGTTTAAAGTAACATTCCGTCGAGCTGACGTTATTTTACTGATGTTATATACAGAGATTAGTAACCAGTGCTCTCCGCTGCCCTGCTATACGGGGGGGTACGATCACTGCGTTGATGGGAAGGGCGCCTACACCTGTATGTGCAAACCAGGCTGGAAGGGGCTTCACTGCGAGGACGGTAAGTACATAACCCTGATATTTAGATATAGGGGGATGGATAGAGCGATAAAGACATAAAAATTAATGTCTGAACACTGACTTGGGCCACTACAGGACCTTTTTGTGCTTCTTCTCCTTTGTTGAAACACTCCTTTGTTGCCCTGGCCGTGTGTTTTGAGTCATTATCACGCTGGAACACTTATCCGCTACCCATTTTCAATGCCCTGACCAAGAGAAGGAGGTTCTCACCCAGGAATTGATGGTACATGGCCCTGTTTATCATCCCTTTGATGCAGTGAAGTTGTCCTGTCCCCTTAGCAGCGAAACACCCCCAAAGTGTAGTTTCCAGCTTATTCCACTAATTATTTTATTTGTGATTATGATCCCAGCTGTCTTGAGATTATTGACAAGATCCTTCTGTGTAGTTCTAGGCCAGGGGTGAGCTAGAACTCTGTGGACTCTCCAACTTACCTCAACACACTTACCTGTACGTTTCAAGATCTGAATTAGTTGGTTCAGGTTTGGTTGATTAGGGGTGGAGCTGAATTTTGCAGGGCCGAAATTGCCCCCCCGCTGTTCTATGCTGTTCTCTTGAAATTCCACAAGGTGTAATCTTGAACTGAGCCCCAGAGCGAAGAAGACTAAGTTATTTTATTTCTTCTATTTGCAAATAATTGCACCATCTGATCAGAGGTTCGGTGTCTGTTTTTCGTTGTCTTTTGGACAGATATCGACGAGTGTAACGATGTGGGGTTCATTGCTGGTTGTAAGCAGGGCTGTCAGAACACACTCGGGAGCTTCCACTGCTTCTGTTACAGTGGTTACTACCAGGAGGACGTGATCAACTGTATAGGTGTGTTTACATCCAGTACATCAGGGTTGGATGGGAAATGTTTATATATGTTTTTTATTCCTTTTGTACCTCAAGCACTACGTCACACACTAAGATTAGAACTTACTCATGAAGTATTTTTATTTATTTATATATATATATATATATATGTGTGATGTGTGTGGTGTGTGTATAAATACTTATATAATTCATAAGTAAGTTATAATCTCTTTCCCTGTTCTGTCTCTTTCCGCTTTCCTTCTCTTTTACTCTTTCTTTCTTCTTTTTCTGTGCCCCCCCCTCTCTATCTCGCTTCTCACTCTTCCTCCTTCCCCCTTTTTTCTGTCTCCCCCCTCTATCTCACTGTTTCCTGTTTTCTCTCTTTCCCCCACTCTTTCTCTCTCTCACTCTCTTTCACACTCTTGTTTTTTCTTCTGCCCCCCCCCACTGCCCCTCTCTCTCACTCTTTCTCTCTCTTCCCCCCTTTTACTGTCTTTCCCCTTTCTCTCTTTCTCTTTCTCTCTCTCTCTCTCTCTCTCTCTCTCTCTCTTTCCCCTAATACTCTGTATTTTCCCGCTTTCGCATGTTTTTCCTTGCCGGTAAATTAATCTTTGTTGTTCCTTTGGGAAACCCGGCTTTCTGGCGTTTTATTAAAAGAAGCCCTAATAACTCAAAATCTTTTGGCTCAGATTGTTTGAACAGATTTAATACTTAAAGCTACGAGAAAAAACATGTTTCTGAAATAAAAAAAAAAACTTTGTTTATCTTCTCAGTTATTTTGAGGCTACAAAAATCCTAATGAAAACACACGAGGAGCCAGCTGTGTGCTGAATCGAATCCAGTTGTCTTCTCTCTCTCTCTCTCTCTCTCTCTCTCTCTCTCTCTCTCGCTCGCTCTGTGCATTCAGCCAGCTGTTCTGAGAATGCTGGGATTTTTCCTGTAACAACACACACCAGGGGCGCCACAAATGAGAATACTGTCTATATTGCACAAGTGTTTGCACAACTCCGACTTTCATTTGGCGGTAAACACACGCTGTGTTAACTGGATGATAACAGATCCCATGTACGACTCGGGTGTCAGTCGAACCATGGACCTAACACAACACCAAACAATGCCATAATATCTAAAAGCTGTGTAATCAATTTCTCTGTCTCCAGATGTTAACGAGTGTAGGCTTCACCCCAGTCATTGCCATGAGCCGTCCAGATGTGTCAACAATCCTGGCTCATATGAGTGCCGGTGTCCTACAGGATACAAATACAACTATACAAATAACGAGTGTCAGGGTAGGAGTTTAACCTCACTGTACATTTCACACACACACACACACACACACACACACACACACACACACACACACACACACACATTGAGTTCTTGCAGGTTAGTATTATACATTTTTTTGTCTCTCTTTCACTCCCCATTTTCTCTCTCTCTCCCTTTTACTCCCTATTCTTTCTTTCTCTCTCTCTCTCTGTCTCTCTCTATCTCTCTCTCTGTCTTACACCCCATTTTCTCCCTCTCTCCCTTTTACTCCCTATTCTTTCTCTCTCTCTCTCTCTCTTTCTCTATCTCCGTCTTACACCCCATTTTCTCCCTTTCTCCCTTTTACTCCCCATTCTCTCTCTCACTCTCCCTCTTTTTCTTTCTCTATCTTTCTCTCTGTCTGTCTCTCTCACTCTCCTTCTCTCTCTCTCTCTCTCTCTCTCCCTCTCTTTCTTTCTCTATCTTTCTCTCTGTCTGTCTGTCTTTCTCACTCTCCCTTTCTTTCTTTCGCTATCTTTCTCTCTGTCTGTCTCTCTCTTGCTCTCTCTTGCTCTCTCTCTCTCTCTCTCTCTCTGAACATAGATTTTTTTTGTTGATTGTATTACATTCTATGCAGTTACATTAGTGGTGCTATACTGTATATAGTTCCAAAAAAACAGCCCACATCTACCCTGAATCAGTCCGGAGCCCTGCTTAATTAATTCAGATTAATTTGAAGTATAACTGCCTTAAGAAACACATCTGATGATTGTGTGTGTTTTATGTGTTGTAAGTTTAGATGTGGACGAGTGTAAGCTGGACAAATGTGACGGCCTTTGTGTAAATACAGTGGGCAGCTACTCGTGTCACTGCGATGGCCGCGAGAGGCTAAAACTGGCTGAGGACAGACGTTCCTGTGAAAAGATCCCAGAATGTCTTGAGCTTTACGACCACAAGTACGGAGAGATACTTTACCTGGGAGAGCAGTTCACCGGCCAACCCATGATCTTGCTGCACTTCAAATTTTCAGAGAATAAAAAGTAAGGGGGGGTTTTGCTATAAGCCGGGTTTACACTGTGCGATTTTGTCCACCATTTGATCGTTTGAGAGAAATTTTGAATCTTACGTCTTATAATCTTTCGCTGAAATCTGTTGCTATGGATTTCTAGTTTAAGATGTTTAACATGTTGCGATTAGTTTTCGAAGATTTCAGACACTTTCCTGCAGTTTGACTTCTCCTACAAGGAACCAATAGGAGCGTCGAACCCGGTGATGCAATTAGCAGGAAATGGTGGCTTAGTGGTTAAGGTGTTGGAATAATACCCAAAAGACCGGGGTTCGATTCGCAGCACCACCATGCCAGCACTTTTGGGCCCCTGAGAATGGCTCTTAACCCCCAATTGCTCAGTTGTATAAAAAAGAGATAAATGTAAGTCGCTCCGGATAAGAGCGTCTGCCAAAATGCTGTATACTTCAAACCACTTCAGAAAAAAGTGTAAATGAGTTCAGTGGACAGGCCAGCAAGGAGAGAGACTTATTAAAGCATGTCATGAGCTAAATTAACGCTACCAGCTGCTAGCTACTGTTTAGCGAGAGAACGCAGGTTACTGAACGAATCACATATCAATATCAACATAAAAATCTGGACGAGTCTTTTTGTGTGCGTCCATTTTGGACAAGCGTGTTAAAAAAATCGCACAGTGTAAACCCAGCTATAGACAAGCAGCAGAACTAATAGTGTTTTAAAAAATTTTTTTTAAATATTCTCGTCATTAGTAACAGGTTTGCTGCTGAGTTCGATTTCCGGACGTTCGATCCCGAGGGTGTGATTCTGTACGCCGAATCGTTTGAAGAATCGTGGTTCATGCTGGGATTAAGGAACGGACGCATCGAGGTTCAGTTCAAGAACCAGCACTCTGTCAAGGTCACCAGTGGAGGCAAAGCCATCAACGACGGCCAGTGGCACGTGGTGAGTGTTTGTAAAGACTCCAGCAGAGGTCAGTGGTTCCAAACCCAAATGCAACATGGGATTAGAGATAATTAAACAAATTAATTATATCAGGGGGAAATTTTCAGGCAGGTCTTTTACAAACGCACAGCGTGTCTTCATGGAGATCAGGGGTTTTGTGCACAGGGACATTGTCATGCTGGAACAGTGTTTGAGTCTCTTAGTTAACGGAAAGAGAGTTCTCAATGCTACAATGGACAGAAACATCCTAGATAATTTTTATACTTAAAAAAATTTGATTTAATTTAATTTAGGGCAGAATTTTGGACCATCTAGTGAACTGAGTAGAGGACAAACAGTGTCACTATATTAGAGGTGTAAAGCTAGTGGAAGTTCTTTTTTCCTCTGTGTTGACAAAAGAGACCGGAATATTTCTATGTCTTTTTATTTTCATGAATTTAAACATGCACTGTATACTCAAAAGTATGTGGACACCTTCCCGCCACACCACATCTAAGCTAGTTTTCCAAACTTTTGCCCCAAAGCTAAAGGGACAAGGTTGTCCAGAATGTTTTTGAATGTTGTAACATCATATTATTCCCTTACTCAAACTACAAAACTCAACCCCTGTTCCAGCATGACAATGTCCCTGTGCACAAAACCCCTGAACTCCATGAAGACACGCTGCGGTCTGGTTGGAGTGGAAGAACTCTCATGTCCTGTACAGAACCCTGACTCTGATTTAACCCGACTGAACCACCTTTGGGATAAATTGGAACACCGCCTGAACCCCAGACCCCCTCACCTCATTATTAATGTCTGATCTCACTAATACTATTGAAGCTGAATTAACACAAATCCCCACAGTCACACTCTAAAATCCAGCGAAAAACCCTTTGGGAAGTAAATGTTATTATAGGAATAAAAGAGAGACTAAATCTGGAATAGGATGTGATGGTCCTAAAAAAAAACAACCAGATTTTATGATCAGGTGTCCCAATACTTATGGCCGAATATTGTGTCATTATTTATGCTTATAAATCAAAGTGTAAATAAAAGTGTTAACTTTTAAGTGAATCTATCCACAGCAAGTATATTAAATAACAAAACAAAAACCTTCAGAAATGTTGTTGCCCCTTACTGTAAAAGGAGTTTGATATGATTAAGGGTAGAAAGGGGAGGGAATTGTGTGGTCTTGTCTGGAATCCATCTCAGCTCTACTTTCAGCACTTGCACAAATATTTCATTTTCAGGAAACAAAACTGAAACTAAATGTTTCATTCTAATAAAACTCACTGCTTTTATAAAGTCACACTTTACCTACATGTTCTCTACTCTATATAATCTTACTGATTATATACTGATAACTGGTAATAGATATACACTATATTGTCAAAAGTTTATGGACAACTGACCTTTAGATCCATATGTGGTTCCTCCATAAAATGTTCCTACAAATCTATCTATCTCTATCTATCTATCTATCTATCTATCTATCTATCTATCTATCTAATCTCGCTCTCTTTATATATTATATCTTATATATATATATATATATATATATATATATATATATATATATAGATATATATAGATAGATATAGATATAGATATAGATTATAGATATAGATATAAATTATTGAGGTGTGTGTGAGGATTGGGAAAGTGGTAGCACAATGGTTAGGGTTAGGTTAGGGTTTGTATTTCCAGCACCACCGAGTTGCCACTGTTGGGCCCCTAAGCAAGGCCCTTAACCCCAACTTGCTCAGTTGTATAAAAAAGATAAATGTAAAGTTGCTCTGGATAAGATCGTCTGCCAAATGCTGTGAATGTTTAAAATTCATCTTTGGGCCGTATTTGGCCCGGAGAACTTTGGATCCCCCTGCATATGGTGTGTTATGATTTAAGTGAAAAAACTTGAGTGTGGGTCAAGTCCTGATCGTAACACCAATGAACACCTTTGGGATGAACTGAAACACCGACTGCACCACAGACCTCCTTACCTCAATATTAGTATCTGATCACGTTAATACCATGTGTTTTTTTGTTTTTTACCTTTCTTAGTCCTTCCCCTTTCTACATTACAGATATCAGTCGAGGAGCAGGAGAACAGCATCACCGTGAAGATCAGTAAGGAGGCAGTGATGAGTATCAGTAACCCTGGCAACCTCTTCATGCCTGTCAACGGCAAACTGCAGGCCAAACTTTACATCGCTGGCTTACCCAATCGCACCAACAGCTTCATTAAACAAGTATTTACTACACCAGCGTACATGCCAACTATTCCATCTAGTCTGTACCTGACAGTACCTGTTTTTTGATCATTTTTTTAAAATAAAGTAGTTCATGAACATTTGCTGTGTGTTTGCATGTTAGATCAACCCCAGATTAGACGGTTGCATCCGAGGCTGGAACTTGATGAACCAGGGAGCGCATCGAGTAAAGGAGTACATTCAGGGGAAAGAGAGCAAGCATTGTTTTGTTTATGTGGAGAAAGGATCCTTCTTCAGTGGTGCTGGAGCGGCTCAGTTCAACATCGACTACAGTGAGTCGGCTGTGTAGGAAGAGACACGGTGTACCACAGGGTTCTGGTTTAGGGCTCCTCTTTATATCCTACCCTGTGGATAAAAGTTTACAAAAAATCTGCGTTTGACTTGATATGAAGATATAAAAGCTTAAACGAACAATAATTTGTTCCAGCTTTCACTGATGTTCTTTAAATATTGGCTAAATCTTAAGATAAAATGTAAATTATTGATTACGGAACCTTCCTATAACATTAACATAAACATTTTAAGAACAATATTCCCGGAACATCCTATTGACGTCATTTCTATTCGAAATGTGTAGAAAAAAACATCATAAAATAACTATCTATTAACGTTCAACCAATGTTAAGCAAACTGGACGTTTTTACATTTGTGGACCATGTCCAAATCACATTCCCGAAACTAAATCTTTGAAGACAGTGGTAAGCTGAGTTACAGCTGTGCTGTAAAACAAATAGTTTTAAGACTTTGCTGTAACCTTAGATTCATACGTATGTATGCGTAATTTTTGGAACATAGCCAGAATTTGGCACATGCTACCCGTACATAAATTCGGGAAATAAATTTAATAACCTCTAGATTATAGATGCAGTTTTGGCAGGGAAAAATCATTAAACCGCCTGTTTTAGGCTGTATATTGATGTTGGCATTACACACAATACAGTTCATTTTAAATCCCCTCTGGAGTAATGGTGCAGTTAACATGACCACTTCTGCGGGTAGATTTATGTGCTTTATTCTAAACAGTTAAAAAAGATGGATGGATGAATGAATGAAAATTGGATACACATGCTTATTTATGCAGTTATATAATTAGGTACAGGTCAAAAGCTGAATTTGTGTTCACATAAAATATCAGTGTGGTTCTGTGACATGGTTGTTAGTGCCAGAGGAACTGTTTTTTGAGTTATCTTGGATTTTCAAACACCTCAGTCTTTAGAGTTTAAGAGATTGATGTAATAAAAAAAAGAAATATAAAAGTGACAGTTCTGTGATTATAAAAGCGATAGAAAAATCTATATATATATATATATATATATATATATATATATATATATCTATATGCAGGTGCATGTGGATGGGTGACCTAGATAATGCAGTGTTGTATTCATGTGATTAAGAAATTTAACTGTAATGGTTGTTTCTACCAAAAATTATGCTGCAACATTTTATAACTACATTTATATTCCATCTTATAGGCTAACCTGCATTTTTTTTCTCAGTTTTATTCCCATTAATTCCTATATATTCCCATTTAATTCCTGTATATCCCATTAATTCCTATATATTCCTATTAATTCCTGTATATTTTCCACTAATTCCTATATATATTCCCATTAATTCCTGTATATTCCCATTTAATTCCTGTATATTTCCCACGTTAATTTCCCATTAATTTCCTATATATTCCCATTAATTCCTGTATATTCCCTATATTCCATTATATTCCCTATATTCCCATTAATATATTCCCATTAATTCCTGTATATTCCCATTAATTCCTATAAATACCTGTGTTCCTATGAATTCCCATGTGTTACCATTAATTCCTATATATTAACATTAATTCCCATAAATTTCCATGTGTTCCCATTAATTCCTCTTAATTGTCATATCTTTCTATTAATTTATGTTAATTCCTGTGGAAAATTTCCAGTTTTTAAAAATTCCCACAATTTTGCAACTCTGGCTAGAAATAAGAATTAGTACTGTAATTATCAACCCACAAAAACTGGACCGTTAAAGCTGAGGGGAAAAAGACAACTTCCCTCTGGGGCTGAGCACCTCACTGTCACTATTCTGTCATGTTACTTGCTTTGTAAACCAGGAATTTTCTGAAACTGTAAAATCACTGAATTAAAAGTGTAAATTCATCGTGTCGTAGTTTGTGTTTACGTTCGTTTGCTTTGCAGATGTTGAAGGTCAGTGGAAAGTGGATTTGGTGATGAGCATTCGCCCGTCCAGCAGCACAGGCGTCGTTTTTGCCCTCGTCACCAACGACAGCGTCCCTCTCTCAGTTTCTGTGTTAACTCAAGAACCGGATGAAGCGGTAAAACTGCCACACTTTACTTTTCTACCTTTACTCATACAAAGGGTTGCAAAGGGGTAAAAAAAAATTCTGCTAGTACATTTCCGTCTAGTTCATTTCTGTTCATCTCAGAAATTTTGGAAATATTCCAAGTTGGAAACTTAACATTAATTTATGGGAATTAGTTTGAATTGTTTAGAAGTTTGGGGAAATTTATATAAACTGTATATACAAACGAATATAAACATTTTGCTTGCTTATAAGCTGACGTGCAAGTCAACTAATTCAAATTTTACCATATATCCCTGTTAAATCCCGTATATCCCTGTTAAATTCTTATATATTTCTGTTAATTCCCATATATTCCCATTAATTCCCATATATCCCTGTTAAATTTCCATATATCACCGTTAATTCCCATATATTCCTATTAATTCCCATATATCCCTGTTAAATTTCCATATATCACCGTTAATTCCCATATTTCCCTATTAATTTCCCATTATCCCTATATCCCGTTAATTCCATATATCACCGTTAATTCCCATATATTCCCATTAATTCCCATATATCCCTGTTAAATTTCCATATATCACCGTTAATTCCCATATATTCCTATTAATTCCCATATATCCCTGTTAAATTTCCATCCCATAATCCACCGTTATTCCCATATAGTCCTATTAATTCCCATATATCCCTGTTAAAATTTCCATATTATAATTCCCATATATCACCGTAATTCCCATATATCCCTGTTAAATTTTCCATATATCACCGGTATTCCCAGATATTCCTATTAATTCCCATATATCCCTGTTAATTTTCCATATATCACCGTTTAATTCCCTATATTCCTATTAATTCCCATATATCCCGTTAAATTCCATAATATCACCGTTAATTCTTCCTATAATAATTCCTATTAATTCCATTATCCCTGTTAAATTTCCATATATCCGTTATTCCCCAATATTCCTATTAATTCCTATATATCCCTGTTAAATTTCCATATATCACCGTTAATTCCCATATATTCCTATTAATTCCCATATATCCCTGTTAAATTTCCATATATCACCGTTAATTCCCATATATTCCTATTAATTCCCATATATCCCTGTTAATTTGTATGGAAAGATTCCAGCCTAGAAATTTCCTGGAATTCAGCAACTTCACCCACACACATTCCCAACTCCCTTCCACAGTACCTGCAGGTGTTTTTGGACAACGCCCCGGTTGCGAAGCTCGAGTCGAGAATGCTCTGTTACTCCGAACCATTGGAAGTGAAGCTGCATGTTTCTGCTCATGACCTCCACGTCTCTGCAGACTCTTCCAACGTGACCTTCATTGACACCAACACACTCAGACAGGCTTTGGACAAGCTCAATGCCACCATGCAGCAGCCAGTCCAGACCTACATCGGAGGACTACCAGGTACGCTTTTATTCTCTCCTTTATTCTCTCGGAGACCGAGAGTAAGCCAGACTGAAGCCTGAGTAAAACGTCAACATCAACATTAAGGCTTGTATTGCTTTTAAAGGACTTTTTCTTAGTACTCTTCAAACTTATGGCCTTGTGGACCTTTAAAAAAAACTTTTTCCTATGATTCACATGCTTCAACCCGTGTTTTTAACTAGGGCTGTCACGATTATCAAATGACGATTAATTGTCAGAGAAATATTTGCAATTGTGACGATTTATTGCGGTTTTAGCGGTTAATTGTTGGTTTTAAGGCTTTGACAATTATTTGTTAGTGACAAACAATTAAATATAAATAAAAGCAACACAAAGCATTTTATAATCGCTCCTTATGTGCCTTATCAACGATCCACTGTAAATTATTTTAGAGATGAATAGTATTTAAGGAAATATTTTGTGTCCTTTCAGTGGCATTTATCTGTTTAGCAACATATGAATGAATTCATGTTCTCTGCAGTTGCATTATGGGTAGTTAACATGAGTTGAGCTGGTGATGGAGCGTTATTGAAGCGCGCTTGGGACACTCCGATTTTCAAATCACGCCACTCCACTCACTTACTCTGGTAACAAGTAGGGTGATCCAGGTACTGTAGCTCCCCCTTATGGCTAATAAAATTGTGCAATAACTGCAGTTGGCTTCAACGATTGCGGCCAGGTCAAATAGTTGCGATCCTACGATTATTTAATAATTGTGACAGTCTTACAGTTACCCACTTTTCCACACTCCTACTGTTCTCTTTTCTCTCTTGCCTCTCTCTTGCATGACTGCATTGGTTTTCCTCTCTCTCGCTCTTGTTCTCTTTCTCTCTGTCGCGCTTATTCTCTCTCTTGGCTGCAGCGGTGGTGTTTCTCTTTCTGTCTTTCTCTCTCTTTTTCTCTCTCTCCCTCTCTCACCCTTTCTCTTATGGCTGCAGCATTGGTGTTCCTCTCTCTCTCTCTCTCTGTCCCACCTCTTCTTTAAAGGATGCAGTGTTGGTGTTCCTCTCTTTCTCTCACAGCTGCAGCATTGGTGTTCCTCTCTCTCTTTCTGTCTCGCTCTTTCTCTCACGGCAGCAGCGTTGGTGTTCCTCTCTCTCTCTCTTTCTGTCTCGCCCTTTCTCTCACGGCTGCAGCCTTGGTGTTTCTCTCTCTCTCTCTCTCTGTCTCACACCAACGCTGCAGCCCTGAGAGAAAGAGCGAGCTGTAGACTAACCCTTCACCACCCAAACCTGATCATAAATCACTTTGATATTTACTGCTGTCTTTCTGCCAGTTACAGGACATTTTGTATTTATTGGAGAAATGTATTAGGACATCTGTATTATTCTACATTGTAAATATTAGCACAGTTTAGAGTGTTCGCTATTTTATACTGTAGTACAGGGAAAAATTACACTAACAAACACACACACACATTTTCCTTTATCAACATGCAGATTGTGTAAAAGTTAGATGCTGGAATCCTGATCAAAAGATTTCTGTTAATTCCTATATATTCTTCTTAGTTCACATAAATTCCTATACATTTCCATATACTCCTCTTACTTCCCATATATTCCCTTCAAATCCCATATACTCCTCTTGACTCCAATATATCCCTGTTAATTTATATATATATATGACTGTTTAAATCCCATATAGTCCTCTTAATTCCCTTATGTCTTCGTTCCCGTATATTCCTGTTAAATCTCATATACTCCTCTTACTTCCCATATATTCCTGTGTTAAAAATCCCATATACTCCTCTTAATTCTCATATATCCCCGTTTAATTTATATACATGAGCGTTAAATCCCATATACTCCTCTTGATTCCCATATATCCCTGTTAATTTATATAGATATATATATATATGACTGTTAAATCCCATATAATCCTCTTAATTCCCATGTATCTTCGTTCCCATATATTCCTGTTGAATCCAATATATACTTCTCATTACTTCCCATATATTTCTCTTAAATCCCATATACTCCTCTTGATTCCCATATATCTCTGTTCCCATATATTCCTGTTAAATCCCATATACTCCTCTTGAACTCCCATATATCCCTGTTAATTTATATATATATATATATATATATATATATATATATATATGACTGTTAAATCCCATATAGTCCTCTTAATTCCCTTATGTCTTCGTTCCCGTATATTCCTGTTAAATCTCATATACTCCTCTTACTTCCCATATATTCCTGTTAAATCCCATATACTCCTCTTTAATTCTCATATATCCCCCATTTAATTTATATACATGAGCGTTAAAAATCCCATATACTCCTCTTGATTCCCATATATCCCTGTTAATTATATATATATATATATATGACTGTTAAATCCCATATAGTCCTCTTAATTCCCCATGTATCTTCGTTCCCATATATTCCTGTTAAATCCCATATACTCCTCTTAATTCCTATATATCTCTGTTCCCATATATTCCTGTTAAATCCCATATACTCCTCTTACTTCTCATATATCTCCGTTCCCATGAATTCTCTCTTATCTCTGTTATTATATTATTATATTTTCACATATATCAGAGTTTATATTCATATATTCCTGTTAATTCCCATATATATCACTGTTAATTCGCATATATCACCGCTAATTTCCATATATCCCTAGTAATTTAAATATATTCCCGTTAATTTCCATATACTCCTCTTAATTCCCATATACCCTTGGTAATTCACATATATCCGCGTTAATACCCATATATCTCTGTAAATTACTATAGAAAGTTTCAGCCTTAAAATTTTCTGGAATTATGCAACCCTACTTACACACATTCCCAATTTTCCGCCACAGTACTTGCAGGTGTTTTAGGTCCGGCTCGAGAAACTCGAGTCGTTGACTTGATAGATTGTGGGTTTTGTTTCAAGCACCATCAAGCTGCCTCTGCTGGGCCCCTGAGCAAGGCCCTTAACACGAAACTGCACAGTTGGATGTAAAAAAACAAGATAAATCTCTGGATTAATGCTGCCAAGTGGAAGACATTTAAATGTTATTTAATGTTATTGTGATTCTGGTAGTTACCGGTACTACTGTCCTTGTAGCGCCAAGCAAAACTTGGATAGCGGGATATATCTTGGCTGCCTACATTTTTAAATCTCTGGAGAACATGTTCAAATCCAGGGTCAAGTGAGTAATATAATCTAATTTTGCTTGTATGCTGGAAAAAGCATAAGTGGAGGTCTCCTGCAGACTGAAGAATGTTTCCCACAAACTTCAGTGCCCTGGTAATGTCAGAGGAACCACATTTGCAGTATTATTATGGAAAGAACACAGACGGTAACTGTGACATTCCCGTTTGGGACAGAGTGTGAAACTCGGCAGCATTTCGGGACCAGGTGTCGGAGTGTCAGTAAATGTCTTATCTGTGAACACCTAAATAAATTCTTCGGTTATTCTATATCTTCTTTTGAAAGGTGCAGTTTAAGGTCCTTTAGTGATTTCACAACAGTACCAGTACCATCACAATTTATTTTTGCCTAATTTTCATAAATAAAACGGAAAAATGTCTCTGTATTGTTGATTTTTTTTTTTACTTTAATTTGTCCAAACAGAGACTTATTGTATTCTCAGTTGCTCCTTCAGTCAGTCTGACCGGTAAGAATTGTATTCTGAATGCTTCATGTAAACACCTTAATCAGAATAATGAAAAATTCAGCACATTCCGGTTACTTTGAGTGTGCGTCTCGCTGCACATGCCTTTGTTTTTATGTGATTTTAAGAAAAAATCCAATTCATATGGCGTGAAAGACGAGCTGCGTGCATGTTACAAAATTATTCCATGTAGACACCGAGTCAGAATAAATAACGTTTATCAGAAAGACCAAAAAGTGTGCATGTAAACGGGGGCCATTGATAAAGTCTTCCACACACTTTTAATCTTTAATGCTGACTATTTTTACAGTTGCTTTCCAATGAATATGTTTCTCATGTTTATTTCTTCTTGATACACTATATGACCAAATGTTTGTGAACACCTGACTGTCACACCCAAATGTGGTTCCGCTTCGGGGGAAGCAGTTCCATAGTGTAATGACGCAGCGTCTCCTTCCCTCTGGGAAACGAGGTTACATCTGTACCTTAGAGACGTTCTCTCACCAAACATCTCTTTCTTATTACTCTTTTTCTCCCTCTCTCTCTCTCTCTCTCTCGTATCTCTCTCTATCGTATATTTCTCTCTCTTTCTCTTTCTCTCTCATTATCTCTCGCCCTCTTTATTATCTATCTAATCTATCTTTCTCTTGCTCTCTCCTTCTCTCTCTTTTTTCCCCTCTTATCTCTCTCCCTCCTCTCTCTTATCTTTCTTTCTTATCATCACTTGCTTTCTTCCTTTCTTTCTCTCTCTTTTTACTTTTATTATATTTTGTCTCTATCTCTCTTACTTACTCTCTCTCTCTGTTTCTTTTTCACGTTCTCTCTCTTACTTTCTATATATTTCTCTCTCTCTCTCTCTCTCTCTCTCTCTCTCTCTCTCTCTCTCTAGATTTCCCCCTGTCCTCTCTGCCAGTTTCAGCCTATTACCACGGCTGCATGGAGATTCGCGTGAATCAGCGTCTGCTTGACTTTGATGACGCCGTCAGCAAACACAACAGCATCCACTCTCACTCCTGTCCTCCAGTTTCCCCTCCAGACAGCACCTCCTACCACTAACCAGGAAGTAAAGGCTAGAATGCGCTTCATGTTATTACTGCTGTGTGGTGTAAATACCTGTGCTGAGAATATGCTGAGGGAGAGAGTAACAAAGAGAGAGAGAGAGGAAGAGAGAGAGAGAGAGAACACAGAACACTACATATTTTGTTGCAAACCTTTGTACTGACACTACAGAAGACATTCCTTTTGGAATTTTTTTGTATAATTACTTTATTGTTAACACACAGATTCCGATGAGAACTTTAACTGTTTTAAACTTTGTACTCTGTAAAGTTTTTTAATTATGTAAATGATTCATGCAGTTTTTATTGACACTTGAATGTTGTTGTTGTCATTAGATGGATCAATTTTTCCTAAAAAATGTTTTAGTTGTGATTTTTAAAGATTTTTAATGAAATTTAATAAAAATGCCAATGATTCGGCTGTTAATGCGTCTTAATTTGCGCTGTAGACCATCCCGCACCACAAAATGACAACTCTTGTCATGTTGAACATGGGCGAGGGTGGGGTGGGGGTTTGGGTGTGTGTGTGTGTGTGTGTGTGTGTTAAAAAGTTTCGAGACAGACCAACAGATGGCAGTATAAAATTTCTGTCGCAAAATGTTTTGCCCCTTTGTATGTACTTTTACCACCCAAAATAAACTATTTCTATTATTGGCATATATGTATCTGTTTTATTATAACCTGTACTACAGAAACGTACCAAGCAAACTGTGTTATATCATGTCTAACTGTACAGGACATTTTATCTCAAATTGTCAATGGAATTTGAATAAAATTAACTGTATTATTACAGCAAGTAGAAGAACTGATTCCTTCAAGATTGCGGCAATGTCAAAGTCTGTTGATTCCGCTTATTTTTCTTAAATTCAAATTTAATGATGTAAAAGGTCCACGTAACATGTTGGATCGCTTACTTTATTAGCAGCAGCTGTTTATATTTTCTAAAATTTTTAGGATAAACCAGACAAACCAGCACGTCTTGATCGCTCTTTCCGCGTCTAAAAACTTTGATACCAAATGAAACCTCATTTCAAAAGGTAAGATTATCTAAAATGTTGCTATCGCTATGATTTATCAGGAATGGAACTTTGAGGAAAAACAGATTTAAAGAAAAAGCACAGCAGGCAAGTACACAGTTGCCACCCGTCAGCATTCATGCAAACCTTCTCACCGGCATTCCATAAAGACTCGCTCTATTCTTTTTCTGATTACGTAATACTTGCTGCTATCATCAGCACAATAGTGGAGGCAGCCTTAGATCCGCTGCCAGCTCTGGAAAGTTTGAGTTGAAATGAAAGCAAACTTCAGCCGAAAAAGTCAGCGGAAATGGGTATCAAGGCACTTGCACAATTTGTCAGCTCGTGTTCTAACAGTTCTTCATATGCAAAGGTCTAAGGCAGATAGTGTAATGCCAGTTTTCTTATCGCCTCAATGGGTTTCTGATTGTTTACTTCAGGCTACGAGGCTTATTTGTTAAGACATAACGTTAAAATGTTAATAAATCATGTCCTTACGTTATAATATAGTTTATTAAGGTTGAAGCATTACATACGCATTAATTTATTCAGAGATATCAATATATATCTATATATGGACACTTATTTAATAAAATAGAAAGCCTATGTGTTAATAAACAATGTTATACCCTAACCGAAATATAATTGCATGCATCAAAATTATAAAATAAACAAAAAGCTACCAATAATAATGTCAGGACTTGGTCGGGCCACCGGAGGGCAACAGTGAGACTTTCTTTGTTTATGTTGTAGACTATTTGCTCATTGTCATGTGTCTCGTCACATGATTCACCTGCCCAGGTGTCTTGTTTCTATTGGTTTATTTTGTTCATGTGTTCCTTATTGTGTTCAGGTGTTACTTGTTTAGTTGACTGTACCCCCTCATTAGGTTGTGTTATTATACCCCTGTGTGTCAGTTTTTCTTTGTCTTGCTTTGTCGCTTGTCACGGTCGGTGTTTGTGATGTTTCGATTGATGTTTCGATTGATGTTAGGATTCATGTTAGGATTCATGTAAGGAAGTTACCATTCATATCACAGTGTTATGGTTTATGGTCTGGTCAGGTCAGGTTCTGTTAGATTAGTTTTATGTTTAGTTTTTTCATGTTCCTTTAATTCGATTGTAATTCGATTCTTTAATAAAACTGTGTTTGCACACAAACCAACCCCTAACACTCGTGAGAAATAAACACGATATTGTATGGAAATTTGGAAATGTTTGTATGTAATATTTTTGAGTTACAGTGTTAATTTTGAGTGTTATAATGGATCTGTTAATTTAATAAATTAATAGGTTTTAAATCTTTGATTTTTATTATATTCAGTGTCATAAAGTTTTAACTTATTAATACATTTTCTTATTCAATTCAATTCAGTTTTATTTGTTTGGCGCTTTTTACAATGGTGATTGTCACAAAGCAGCTTTACACAGTTGAAGAAATTATGAGACAGAATGAAACAGAAATCAGTTTGTCCCTGATGAGCAAGCCGGGGGCGACGGTGGCAAGGAAAAACTCCCTGAGATGGAAATAGGAAGAAACCTTGAGAGGAACCAAACTCATTTGGGTGAAAAACAGGTAGCAGGGATTATGTGGTTACATTGTGTGTGTGTGTGAACAACTTAAATCCTAAGTCCTTAGAGAGCAGCTGGAACATCTTTATGGCGACTCCGGCAAGACTAACTAGGTCAGCATAACTAAAAGGAGAACCAGAGGGAAACACAGACATGAGGGCTCCCTGATATGTTAAGCAACCAGCCGCTTTCATCATCAACACCGTGATCAATAAGAGAGGGGAAGAAACAGCATCTAAACATACCAGATCACCATAATACTCAACACCCATGAGTCCCCCGGATCTGCTCCTTTATCTAAGGGGAATCAAATACAAAAGGCTTGATTAAATAAGTACGTTTATTAAACGCAAAAATCACAATTTTCCTGTATGAAGTGTATTTTGCCCAGATTTTGACAAGAGATGATGGACAAGATGTTATAGAATAATAACATCTGGTGGGTTTTTCCAGATAACATCACAAATGATTGAAACATCCATCCATCCATCCATTGTCAATACCCGATAAATCCTAATCAGCTTCATAGGGATCTGCTGGATTCTATCCCAGCTGTCACTGTGTGAAAGGCAGGGGTCACCCTGGTCAGGTCGCCAGTCCATCACGGGGCCACATATAAACAAACAACCACAACCACACACACTCACACTCACTCCTATGGGCAATTTAAAATCACTAATCAACCTGGACTGTGTGAGGAAACTGGAGGGAACCCACGCAAGAACAGGTAGAACATGCAAACGTCACACAGAAAGACCCCTGCAAGGGATACGAACCTGGGACCTTCTTGCAGTGAGGCAACAGTGCTAACCACCAAGCCACCATGCTGCCCTGATTAAAACATGCATTCATCTAAACATGTTAGTTGCCTTGCAGCTGGAACAGATCATCTGTTTGGAAAATGTATTAACAAACTTTGATCAATCAGATCCAAGAAATGAACAGCACGACAGTATAGATGACACATCTGCCCTACAATGTAGGTAAAAATGTAAAATATAACTAATAATGCAGTTATTTCCACTAGAACAGACGGCATCAGTGTGTTAGCGTTTGCACATGTAATCTGTCCTAGATTCAAAAAACCAGGGTGGGGAAATGAGAAAACAACAGATATTCTGGAAACAGCTGCAGGGAAAAGATCTTCCGGACAAACAGAACATGGGATGCAAGCAAGCAGGTGACAGATGGATGAGGAAACAACGCAAAGGGGGTCCAGAATTATTACAGATGTTGGTCTCTTTATTTTGACTGGTGTATTTAACATGGACGCACATTTACAGCAACTCTGTACTGCTGGGTTTATTCTAAACAGCAGTGTCACATGGGTCATTGTACTGCTGGGAACGTGCGTCCATAAGTGATGCAGCAGAGATGAAAATCTGGAATAAAGTCATTATTTTTCTTTTATTTGCGCAGAAGAATATTCTTGTTGCTTTGTAATATTACATTTAAACTACCAGTTTCACACAGATGTCACACAGACTACCGTGTCGATCGTCTTGGGGCTTGCATGTGGTAGTTACCTTGCTGTCTATGGGAGGGTCAGAGAGCACACCGGTTTCATCAAAAATATCTTACACTGTGTTCCGAAGATGAAAGGAGGTCCTACGCTCTCGAAACAACACCAGGGTGAGTAATGAATATCAGAATTTTCATAAGTAAGCAAAAAAGCTGCATTTACACTGCAGATCTTGATGCCCGATTCTAATTTTGTGACTATTTCTGATTTGGGCAAAATAATGAAATAGTTTGCAAAATAGAATTTTTACAAAATATAGTTTATAGTCAGGCGTGCGTCATGGGTTGCAATGCTTTAAATCGTTCTCGTAAGCCATGTGTGCTAAATAGGTGTATTCGGCAAAAATGTCTGCTGTCTGGACCCTTTTCATAATAAATCTGTGTTTGCTGCAAAAGTTCTGCGGAAATATCAAGAGAGGGTTAGCATATCTGATGATCCGCTTACATCATTTTTTTAAAACTGACCCGTATCCGATATCTGCATTTACACTATACACGACGAAATAGCCCAAGTTAGACGCACTGACTGGAGAAGGAAGTAAAAACAACGCAATAATCCTTAAACTCGATGGACAAAAGTGAATCATTGTTTATGTTACTTCCGCATCATATTTAAAGGTCGACAAAGCCATGCTTTCAGGCAGAGATATAAAGAGGAGAGCCTTTGTTGCAGCCTGGCTAAATTTAGCATTGATCGCTAAGGTATGAATATCATTAAAACATTTTTATTTTTTTTTATTTTTACAGCCCAAACAGTTGCACATGGTGTCCACCTGAGTTGAAGTTATTCATCATTGTTGCTTATTCAATGACATTGGACTCAGGTTTACAGGTGAAAATCCGATCTGTCTGCTTACATGGCAAACGCTAATGCACGTATCCAATTTTTAGCCTATTTTTTCCATAAAATGAGGCCTGAATCCGATCTAAAAATATCAGAATCCATCCTCCCACTTTCGTTGTTAGCAAATAAATATTGTTTTTATATTTTTAGCCTTATGTGATTGCACCGTTGCGATGTAAGTCATTCCTTTTATTGTTTAGTGGGCGATATTAGTATTACGGTCTTCATCTCTGAATCCAGTTGGTATAAATAGCAAAATTATTTAAATGATTTCTTTAAATCCTGAATTACTGAGGATAATAAACCCACATTAAACTTAAATTCACTGATTTATGGTACATGAATGATTGCATTCTTTTATTGACTTATTTTAGCTAATAGTCAGGACTGGTTCTAGGCATGGGCAGGTTCTAGGCATGGGCTGGTTCTAGGCATGGGCTGAGCCCACCCAAACATCTGTCTTGCCCATCCAATCAAAATTTGGTAAAGACATTGGTATACAAATATGTTTTTATTTTCTTTTATGTGATTTATGATTTGATAAAAGCCGTCTGAGGTGTTGAGAGGTTTGAGATGGGGTGTACAAGGCCCCATCTTATTACAACGAAAACCCAAACAGTTTCCCGTTTTTGATTGGCTGTAGGTAACGGCGCGGTATACACTCGCGAGGCGAGGCAGTTTTGCCGGTCTGTTAAGGATTACGGAGATTACAGTCATGCAATTCATAAAGTGTGGAAATATTTGCTTCCAAATGCAATGCATCGAATTTTGGTGCATTTAAAGAAAGCCTGTTAGTGAATCCTGCAACAGTAATGTGCTCCCAAAAATCCATCATCCCATGTCAGAAACAATTCCAACTCCCTCCACATTTACCAGACACCCTTATCCAAAGCGACTTACAATAATCTCATTTACACAACTGAGGGTTAAGGGCCCTGTCAGGGGCCCAACAGTGGTGACTTGGTGGAGCTGGGAATCAAACTCCAACACCTTAACCATGTACCACCACTTGCCTCCACATCCACAACCCCTCCCCTTTCAAAATTGCCCATCTGAAAAAATGTCTGCCCACCTGTCCATGGTTGGCAAGAAACCGGGCCTCAACTTTGCCCCCGTTTTTTTAACACCAGCCACCACCTGCCCCAGCACATTATTTAAAGATAGATAGATAGATAGATAGATAGATAGATAGATAGATAGATAGATAGATAGATAGATAGTGAAAAATCTTCGATGGTAGATAGATAGATAGATAGATAGATAGATAGATAGATAGATAGATAGATAGAATTCTAATTTATTTGAAGTGGATGCTAATTAGCATGCTGGCACAGGGATACAGTTAGCTCTCATGCTTGGAAGAAAAAAACTGCAATGAGGGAAAGAGGACCTCCCTGCGCGTGCAGCAAACTTTCCACCAATCAGAATTCAGCGCTGTGAGCGCGTGCGGGTGAGAGAGAGAGGGAGAGAGAGGTTTTGTGTGAATGTGTGTGTGTGGAAGAGAGAGAGAGAGAGAGAGAGAGAAAAGGGAGGTTTGACTGATTTGGGGTTTGTTGTTAAGTGTGTAATTTTGTCCGAGTTGAATGTAGAGTGAAGTGTGTGACGGTCCCGGGTCGCTGTAGCGGATTTACACACAGAAGCTTGACGCAGAACCTGAGCCATGACTCTGACCCCCGGGGAGCTTCTGTCGGGCTCCATGTTAATCCTGCTGTTAGTCGCCAGCACCAGCGAGTGTAAGTAAACAAACGCGGGGTTTAATGGATACAAACCGTAAATCAGTGTTCGTGTTCGGTGTTAGTTGGAATGTGGAACCTGCAGCCTGGTGTTAACGGTAACCGTCGTGAAGGACAGCAGAGCTCGGCTAACTTCACCTCAGCACGGCGAACACACACTCTCTCTCTCTCTCTCTCACTCTTTTAGGAGTGTTTTATCGGTGTTTCCTGTGTCTTACAGTGTCCTTGTCGCCTGAAGAAGCGAACCAGTTTTTAAGGAGACACCGGAGAGCAAACCAGGTTTTTGAGGAAACCAAACAAGGACATTTGGAGAGAGAATGTGTGGAGGAGCAATGCAGCAAAGAGGAGGCGAGAGAAGTGTTTGAAAACGACCCTGAAACGGTACAACGCGTTATTTTAAATAATAATAATAATAATAATGTTTATTATTAATATAATAATAGCAGCATATCAGTATTGACCTAGCAAAACACACACTTATATCAGCCTGAGACAAATCAGTGTGGATCTGCTAACCGTCTAGCTTATTCGTAGGATTCGATTCATTGGATTCAAGCCCGGAAAGAGTCGATTCCTCGATTCGAATCCTTTCATTTTATTTTAAACAGATAAAGCCGGATTAAACAAATTAAGAAATATGATTAATATCGCGGTATAATTGACTAACATCCTAACTCGCTATACTATTGTACCTATTATTTATTTATTTATTTTTACTGGGAATCGGCTCCACAAACTGAATCAGAGTCGACTTTCTACCTGCATTGAATTTGCATTTTTGAGATGCATCTTGGAACATTTTTTACATATTTGGTAGTCTAATTTCATGCCTCGGTTTGTAGCTCTCAATATACAATTTTTGCATTTTTATATATTTTACTTTAACATTTCAAATGCAACTGAACAGAAGATTGTGGATTCAATTCTCTGCAGCATTAAGGTGCCACTGCTGGGCCCCTGAGTAAGGGCCCTTAACCCTTAACTGCTCAGTTGAATACAAAATGCGATAAATGATAAAAGTTTCACTGTATGCGTGTTCGCAAAAAAGGACAGAAATGTAAAGGTTTACCTAATATAGGCTTTATATACTGACAGTGTACAGGGTGCCAATATTATTAATCTTAGTATCTGCTCTCTACAGACGCTCCCATTAGACAACATGTGATTTTATAACTATTGACTGTCTATACGTTGTAATTGGCTGCTTGCTTATGAAGATGATGTATGTAGATGATAGAATTGTCCATCCCGTTGCTGATTGGTCAAGAACGAATGCTTAAATTATCAAAAGGACTTCCTGTGAAATTTAAATTTGGCAAAATCGCTACCCGGTCATCCCAGTGCTGATGTGTCTTCCAGTTGGGCTACCAAAAAATGGCTGGCACCCACATTCGCAATTGCGCTCCGTCAATCCGGATTCAATTCCGGCTCAGGTCCTTTCCGGTCTCGTCTCCCTCTCTCTCTCTCTCTCTCTCTCTCTCGCCGATTTTATCTCTGTCTGTCCTCGAAATGAAGGCAAGATGCCAAAAAAATCACATTTTTAATGCGTGCTGCCATTTTACTTTTACTTTCAATTCTTGATCATGCAAACTATTTATAGCAGCGTCAGTACTGATCTTGCCAGATATTCGCCGGTCAGTAAGTTTACATGCATCCCTCTAAGATTATAAGGAGATTTATCTTCACCTCAAGTAAACACCATACTTCAATCTAATTAGTGTGATAAATGATCTTTTATTATTTATTCTGACTACCTAAATTCATTTCTGGCTACCAAAAACTGAGTAGTGCCTAGCTGCCTAGCTGAGGTGCCTAGCTGAGAGAGCTGCCTAGCTGAGAGTGCTGAAGAGCTTGAAGAGTGCCTAGCGGAAGAGTGCCTAGCGGAAGAGTGCCTAGCGGAAGAGTGCCTAGCGGAAGAGTGCCTAGCGGAAGAGTGCCTAGCTGAGGAGTGCCTAGCTGAGATGCCTAGCTGAGGAGTGCCTAGCTGAGGAGTGCCTAGCTGAGAAGTGAGTGCCCTAGCTGAAGAGTGCCTAGCCTGAAGAGAATTTAGGAAAACAAGCGCTGGTGTCCGACACGAGCAGTATTTTACATGGTACTTATGTTATATTGATTCTATTGGCTGAAGGTTTTTTGTGCGCCTTTGGACTTATGGTATAAAAAATAAAGAGGTCCAGATGTTTGAGTGTGATCCATGCAGGAGAAAGAAGAAATAGAATAGGGCAGAAGAAGGTGGTGGTCATTTTTTGAAGGGATGTGTATCTGTGTGCATGTGTGCAGGAATGAAATCTCTGTATTATTGGTAGTGCAGTTGTGGAATCTGTATCTGACTCAGCAGAATTCTGACTCCAGAGCTTTCAGACTGCAGCAGGTGGACCAGTTTCTCTGTAACCTGCAGCTGCTGAATAAACCACACAGTCAGTAACGGGTTCTCACTGTTTTATTATACTTATTATCATTGCTTAATCTGAGTTTATTCAGTAAGGAGAGCAGATCTGTGAGTCGAACCGATGAACTGATCTCCCTAGGAGATTGCTGAAGTAGAAGCAGTTCATATTGTAGATTTATTAAAAGCGAAATACATTGTTCAACCAGAACATTAAATCATGTGGAACCCCCCTTGAACGATGCGATGGCTCGGTTAGTTCGGTTTAGTTGTGTAGCTGTGAACGCAGGCATCTGAAATTTGTGCTACATTAGCTCTTTTTTTGGGAACGTGTAAGACTGGCTAGCCACCGCACTTCCCTGACCCTGTGACTGTTACAGTGGTTGTCCTTCCTTAGATTATTCTGGTTGGTACTACCAAGCGCCAGGAACAGTGCAAATACCCGGTCTATTTGAGATACTCCAAATCAGCCGTCCCAGTCACAGACCTGGTCAAAGTCACCCCAATCCTTTATTTCTTATTGTAACGCTTATTTGCTGCCCACCTTCTTAACCAGTGCCACATCTCAGTGATCCTAATGCTATGTCTGATCAGCATATTAACATAGACAGTAGGGAGGATCCCGGTCGGAGGATCCCGGTCGGAGGATCCCGGTCGGAGGATCCCGGTCGGAGGATCCCGGTCGGAGGATCGCTGTAAGCAGAGTTGTGCATCTCGGCCACACCCCATACCTCTGCAGTGTGTGCAGGTTGCAAGGATTGATCAGTTTCCAGCAACACGTTTTACACAGTGTAACAGGTCTGGTTCCTGGCACAAACAGATGATAAAGATACTAAAGCCCGACATGTTGTGGCAGGACTATGAGATTACAGAGAAGAATAATTGCATCATATCTTTCAGCTCAAAGTGTGGGTGTTACAGAGGTGCAGTGATACATACTTAAAGAGTAACAGGAAGTATGAACCAGATCAAACGTGCCTTCGAAATGGTTCAAAATAATCAGTGTATAATAAAACATTGCGCAATACGCTTAGTTTAAACTACTTTCCAATGGCATGTTGGCATGAAAACGCCTGTTTGCTTTTATTAATCTTCCTGCTTTTCCGATTAACTAGTTGACAGTCTGTCGCAGGAGCACACCAGAGAGTTCAGTATCTAGACATGCATATAGACAGCTAACATCTGTGAGCCCCATGTCACACTGTGGGATCTCAGTGGTTATAATATTAGACTGTATGACCTGCATCAAAAAACGGACACACCCAAGAAGACTCATCTGGAGTTTTAATGTGAATTAGAATAATTTGTCATTGCATAATAATTTGTGCAACGAAATTGAATTGCAGCTTTTTGTGGTTATAAAAAAAATTTAAATAAATAATTCTCTTGCTAAACGTTAACTAGCAGCAAACAAACAGCAGCGACGACACGTCATACAAACACTCCTTACCTCCATAACTCAAGAAGTTTCTAACTGTGACATCATGTTAGGCGCTCCTATTGTTTGTCCTCCTAGGAGACTAAATTTTGACAGAAGAAACTGACAATTATACAATTGTCAGTCAGACAATGTCTATCTGTCTGTCTATGTATTGTTTTTAGTTTAGCAACCAAACTTGGTCAATTGTCCCATATAAATCTGTTCTTTTTGTAATTTCCAGTCTTTCTAATCTGTTTAACACTTCTGTAAATCATTAACATTGAAGACTATGTTTAAGAATAATTATCTGAGAGTCTGTAGTCATGATAATGCCTAATTTTTGTTTCTTCTTTTTCAGGACTATTTCTACCCCAAGTACTTGGGTAAGTTCTGAAAGTGTCTCTTTCTGAACCCCAAACTAGTTTCTTAGGCTTCTGCTGGCAAAAACTAAAACATACAGTATTCGCCAAAATGATTAGAACACTGGTATTTTTTTTTTTTTACAAATTATTTTGATCTTTTGCTGTAGTGTCTCACTAGGAAATATCAGTTTACATTTCCAATTAATTAATTAACATCAATTTTGCCGTTAACTGTAACAATCCAGGAAGATGCAGCTAGTGCACCACACAGAAAACTGATCTCATCATCGTCGTCATCATCATCATAATCCAGTCGGTCTGGAACAGGGGTGGGCAATCTCGATTCTGGAGGGTCGGGGTGTCCTGCAGAGTTTAGCTCCAACCCTAATCAAACACACCTGAACCAACTAAACAAGATCTTGCTAGGTAGACTTGAAACGTACAGGTAAGTGTGTTAAGGCAAGTTGAAGCGAAACTCTACAGAACACTGCCCCTCCAGGACCCTCTTGCCCACCCCTGATCTAGAATGACATAAAGAAACGAAAAAACTGATACCGACGTAATCCAGAAGAACTGTAGCAACGTAAAGTAAATAAAAAATACAGTGTAAAAAAATACCGTACTAATGACTTCATATAATAATGTCGTAATAATGACATTTTATTTATAATTTAACTTCTAGAAACTAAAAAAAAGTGATCATCTTTTGCGTCGAAAGCAGTTTTTTGCCCCTCTGTTTATTCACGTGTAGTTTTTCTTGAAGCGTGTTGGAGACGTTGCTACAGTTCTTCTGGATGTGGTCGCCTCAGTTGGTTCTGTTTCTTTATGTCATTGCAGGCAGACAGGATGATAATGATGGCTGTTAGATTTTTCCTGAAATTATTACAAATAATTATAAAAATAAAAGTTTGGAAATGTAAATCGTTATTTGTTATTGACACACTAACTAACTAACTAACTAACGATAGAAATAACTGACTTTAAACCATAATGAAAAGGTTCTAATCATTCTGCCCATCACTGTAAGCGTAACCAGCGTTCTCTTGTCTCTCCAGCATGTTGGGAAAAATTCGCCAGCAAGAAGAAGGAAGACCTGGTCACCTGCGTCCACAGTGAGTGACTCCATCTGCTTTATTCCATCTATAAATAGTTTACTAGGCATGCAGAGTTTTAGCCGTTGCTTCCCAACGTACGTTTCTAGAGCACTGCATTGCAGTAGTTTTAAAGGAGGAGGAGACACTCAGAGTTTTCTAGTAGAAGAAGTGATGGCTGTATGTTAAGTAGCTAATCGTGGGTAGGTAATCGCACGTCCTAAAGTCTCTCCTGGATTCTGCGTGCGTACGCAAGCACATGATGTGACGTGAACTTGTGGCACTGATGCATTCCGGAGGCTCGTCCTTCACCGCAAGCTTCCGCTGAATCAGACGGCAGCAAAACGCTCCACTCCTATTGGTGGAATCAGAAGCCCTGAGTCAGTAACTGTGATGCTGTGACTCTGCAGTGCTCTCGTTCTCTCTCTCTCTCTCTGTGTCTTCACTCCAAACACCCCCCCCCCCCCCCCCCAAACTCGCTCTCCTTTATGCATTCTCGGTCTGTATTTGTACTTTAATGCTGCTGCACTGTGTCAGCTCTTTGCCCAGACATGTCTGGAGTTAGAAAGGAGATTTTTGCCAGCAGTCAGATCAGAGATTAGATTGAAAGTTAACTGAAAGGTGATATTAATTGTTGTTGTTGTTTTTTTTAAAATAAATTACACAAAGCTCTAACAAACACGTTGTTCTCAGAAGTGGATGTTTGGTTAGTAAATAACTCCTGGAAATGACAGGCAAAAGAGAAATTTGTGTTTTGACCCTGAATAAGCCAACCTAACGTTCTGCCAACTTTCTCTCTCTCTCTGTCTCTCTCTCAGACATTCCAGACCAATGCTCCCCCAATCCTTGTCATCACATAGGGACGGTGCGCTGTGAGGACAAAAAGGGTGAATTCCACTGTCACTGCTTTACAGGCTGGACTGGTCTCAGGTGTGAGAAGGGTAAGACTTGCCACCACCAGACACGTGTCGCCAGAATACCACTCATTTCAGTGCTCATATACATTTTTCTATGTCGACTCCCTTTAGAGTATTATAAAATTCTATTATTAGACACGGGTGGATTAGGACGGTGCCTGCAATGCCCTCTTCTGTCGCTCTGACTTGGCATGATTGTGCATATTTCTGTCTCGTCCTCTAGGATGATCTATTTGTCCCTTGTCAACCTTATGCACAAGTGAGCATTGACTATTAGTTTTATATGCCCAGTTTGATGTCGATGTTGGTGGCTTTTCTGAAAAAAATAACAGGGTAGAGTGAAAGGTAGAGAAAAAAAAAGCAAAGCTGGAAGAACAGGGTTATAGTGAGAACGTGTTCGTTCTGTTAGCCAGTTTTGCCCTGTGTGTGTCTGAAAGCCTGTCATGCTCTGTTCTGTTTCAGCCGCTGTGCCTTTAAATCAGGAATTGGATTGCAAAGTGGCGGAAATTTTTCCATGGGAACTTCATCTTGGGAGTTTTGAAAATATTCCAAGTTGGAGTTAATGGGAATTGGTGTGATGTATTATATAATTTCAGGGGCAATTTATATAAACTGTATATACAAAC